>JAOQMP010000007.1:6058428-6069652 GCA_027563575.1 Erythroxylum pedicellare
TCCAATTGCAAACTTTATTATGAACCATATTATAGCCATCCACACAATAAAGGGTAAAATTACCGTTTTGCCTTTATGTTGATTTTTCCTTCTAGATCTCATGTTTTACTCTATATGGTGATTAACACACAAGAGCTCATCTTGGTGTTAAGACTTGAGGGGTAGCTAGTTTGTCAACCTACTGGCGCCAATTTAATCACCAAACTCTGTACAACTTCTATAAGTGATGATATCACTATAAATTCTTTATTTGAGTGAATGTTCCCTAATACATGTTTCAATTAATAATTTCAACATGCTGACATTGGATTGATACTCTGTAAAAATCTATTCCGATCATTTCAAGAATTATAATGAAACACATATAAGTTTACCACTCATCAAGATCATGGTTCGTAATAAACGAATGCTAAGGTGTATGTTTTAAGATTAAAGTAACAACCCATTTTATTATTAAAAAACATAATTGATTCTAGATTCAGTTAACGGTGCCATTATCAATAGTCAACTACTATCATGATATGAAACTCATCATTTCCTTGAAGCAAACTCTTTTACTTACACGGAAATAAATCAAAACACTACAGTCTAAACTATAATCAAACGACCAACTTCATTATTCAACTATGAATCAACTAATTTAGATTATAATAATATACATGTTTCCCATACTTCTCCATGTATATGTACATTACTTACAAAAGAATCTTGGTATCTTATGTTTAGATGTATAATGCTCATACAAATAAAACCAAACTCTTTTGTTTTATTAGTAACAAATATTTTCATTATAAAAGTTACTAGAAGAAATTTAAGTTATATGTAAATATACTTACTTTCTAGGGCACTACATTTACATACTCCAACAAATATAATACAACAGTTTTTAAAGTATTTCCTTTAGTAATATTAAAAAGCAATAATAATGATAATTTGTTGTTACATAGAAGAAAAGGTAATAAAACTACAAAATGGTTGTAATAAAGTCTTATATATGCAACATCTCGAATTGTTGTTATAGTGCCTATGATCTATTTACTAAAGGGTATTTACTAACGTTACATATTTACTAATATAACTACTTACTAATGTATATTTAAAACATAAATTTCTCTGTTTATTAATGAGTATTCAGAATATGTCTGGAAAAATTAAATGACCTATTAATTTTTATTTAATAAAAGTTAAACACATGATACAATTACTCCAAAATACACAAAAATATGTGTTCTATATACATATGAATGTGTCAAACTCTTTTACCTAATTTCTCACCTTTTAAGACAAAACAACGTGTTTCGTTTTTTCAAATTAAGATTCAAATCAAAAAAGAAATTCAAATTTAGTTAAGGGTTTATAGAGTTAAGGGCAAAGGCAAAGGAAGGATAGAGCAAACATGAAATAACCATGAATGCACCATTGTTGTTCTCAAGTAAAGGGGCAAAGGAAAAGGAGGAATAAAGCGGGTACTTAAGACTAGCTATGTTGTTGTTCTCTAGTAAGGAAAAACTACCAATTTGATCTTCTTTCTTTTTTATTTTACGATGAATGCACCATTGTTGTTCTCAAGTAAAGGGGCAAAGGAAAGGGAGGAATAGAGCGGGCACTAAAGACTAGCTATGTTGTTCTCTAATAAGGAAAAACTACCAATTTGATCTTCTTTCTTTTTTATTTTAGGTTTCTTCGAAAGGTTTCAGTCTCTAGAAGCACGAACCGTTTGAAACCTCAAAAGGCTACACGTTCTAGTCCAAACGAATCCAACCACAACATGAATGCAATCTAATGTTTAGAAAGAGCAATCACGAAGAAATGGAGAATAACTTGAGAAATGTTATTTTATGTTTCTATCTCTTGCTTCTCTTGTTCTCTATTGTTAATCATTTATATTATCTAAAAAGCAAAGGTAGATAAAGTTAGGAGGAAATTAAAAAAACATGTTTAAGCCAAAGGTTGTACTAAGGTATTATTCAATTTCTTTTGATTGTTGAAATGTACCGTGGGACACAAGAACTGAATTAGGTCACAGAAACAATAATTTGATCTCTAGCATTGTGAATCATTATGTGAAAAGATGTTAAGAATGAACTTTTCAACTTTGATTTCTCTCATTGGGTTGGACAACTTCTTCTCCAAAGCCTAAAGAACCAAAGACGTACTATATAGTAAGTACACGCAAACATGTATAGACATACATAAACAAGAGGCTGGCTTTTATACTATAGGAATTGGCTAACATAATACTTGATTAGACATTGCCATTAATTTATTTGGTTTAACAATACTACTTATTATTATAGTATGTTTGGTGACTGACTTATTGGACCATATAGTTTGTGTGAAAGGGATAAACCACTTATATGATCATGTTATCTCTTTCTTTCTTTTAACATTGTAGATGAAAATTTGGTAGGACATTCTACTTCCTAAGGTAGCTCATCTACTATATGGTAATGGAGGTGACATAGTGTAAAGCTCAAATTTGCAAAGAAATCTACCATCTCACACCAAAGACAAGAAATCTAGAATTACAAATAAAGTTTCTTTTCAAACTATTCATCTCTGCTTAAAAATAACACAATGTCCTTTTATAAGACAACGAAACAACCTTAAAGGACAAGAAAATTGAATAAAAAAGTTGGCCTTAAACTTACTTCAACGTGCCCTCTTTAGGTGGTCCATATAAGTCAAAACGGCATCAACTATAGATTCCACGTCAGTCCCCTCCACTTGAGAAAAACTTGTCCTTGAGTGTTCGATCACATTCATAGGATCAATGGAACAATAAAAACGATATATATTTACAACATTAAATGTCTTCGAGATATCCACTATATAGGCTTTGTTATTGATTTTCTTAAGAATCTTGTAATAACCATATTTCTTGGGCTATAATTTGTTGTAACTACTAACAGGGATTGCCCCTTCCGCAAAAACACCATCACTTCATTACAAACTAAGAAAACTTACTTCCTGTGATGTCTACCAACACCCCATTTATACCTAGCATTGACCTCCTCTAATTTATGTTTGAATTCATTGTGCACATTCTAAACTTGAACAACCAGGTTTATAGTGGAAACATTAAGACCTAGCACCTTTGGCAATCTAACAAGATCTAAAGCATATTGTGGGGCTTTCATATAGACAATAGAAAAGGGAGTCTTCCCTATAGCATTATGAACAACATTATTATAAGCAAACTCTATTATGTGAGAGAAAAATCCCCGTTTTTCAAACGATCTCCATAAATACACCGAATTAAATTTCCCAATGTTCGATTCACTGACTAGTTTTCCCATTAGTTTTGGGATGAGCTATGATACTAAAATTCAAAAAGAGTGAAACAACTTTCACAAAGTTCTCTAAAAATGACCAAGAAACTTACTGCTCCTGTCAGAAGTGAATGAATATGGGATGTAATGCAAGCGAACATCCTCCCTGAAAAATATTTGTTAATCCTACTTATATCCACAGTCTTTTTGTAAGCAATAAAATGTGACATCTCACAAAGACAAAATCCATGCCTTGTTGTGTATGAGGTAAGCCAATTACAAAATCCATAAATAAGTCTTCCCAAATATTCTCATGAATAGGTAATGGCATATATAAACTAGTATTTTGTGACTAACCTTTGGAGACTTGACACATATAGCATCATTGAACAAATTCGGTTATGTCCCTTTACATATGGGGCTAATAAAAGCAATCTCTAATGGCCACAATGGTCTTATCTAATGAATTTCTCCATCAAAGATGAACAAGGAACACAAAGATGATTACCTCACATCAAATAGCCATCATGAATATGAAAATCTGCAGCCAGGTCATTCATCTTCCACTTTGCCTACATTTCATTGAAGTCCTCATCATTGGTATAGAACTCTTTTAGCTCCTTAAATCCCACAATCTTAGAAGCCAAAGTTATCAATAAATTTGCATGTCGACTAATAGCATCTCGCACCTTATTTTGAACTCTCGACCTATGTTTCAATCAAAAAGGAAATTTTTGTAAATATTGAGACCACCGACCATGTATGTCATTGCTAATTCTTTTTTGACTTTTTAAACATTTCAAAGCCTTATGATCCTAATAAAACACAAATTCTAGACCAATCCACTAAGTATTGATCTTATGTTTTCAAAGCTTGCACAATAGAATAAAACTCTTTGTCATAGGTGCTCTATTTATGTCTAGCATCACTTAGTTTTTCACTAAAGCATGCTAAGGGTCTCCATTCTTGGGATAATGAAGCTCTAATTCCAGCCCCACTATCATCACATTCAACTTGAAACTTCTCAAAATTGGGCAGTGTTAGAATAGGAGCAGTACATAATTTCTCCTTTAATAATACAAAGTGCATGTTCATCCCCCATTGAAACTTCCATTTCTTTAAGCATTCAGTAATCGATGTCGCGATGCTACTAAAATTTCGAATGAATCATCAATAAAATGTTGCTAGCCCATGAAATCTCCTCACCTCGGTGACTGTTTTTGGTGTAGGCCACTATTTGATAGTTTTCACCTTGGTTTCATCTACCTAGATCCCTTCACAACTAACAATAAACCCCACAAACAAAAACTTGAGCTGCATAAAGCGACACTTATTTAAATTCATTTATAACTTATACTCCAACAACACCATGAGTACTTCCCTCAAATGCTGAATATGATCATTTTCAAATTGACTATAAATCATAATAACATCAAAATATACTACCATGAATCTTCCAATGAAAGTTGTAATACCTGGTTGTAATCGGCACGTTAGATAGTTCGAATGAAATTACACGCGACTCATATAACCCTTCCTTCATTTTAAAAGTTGTCTTCCACTCATCGCCAGGATTAATTCAAATCTGGTGTTAGTTTCTACATAAATCAATTTTACTAAAAATCATTGCCCCATGTAGTTGGTCAAGCATGTCATCTAATCTCAAAATGGAAAATTTATAACCCACAGTAATTTTGTTGATGGCTCTACTATCCATACACATATGCCAACTTCCATCCTTCTTTGGTGTTAATAACACTGGAATGACACATGGACTCATGCTTTCTTGGATATGCCCCTACACAACAGTTCCTCTATTTTCTCCTTTAAGTTCTCACTCTCTTTAGGGATCATCCAGTAAAGAGGAAGGTTAGGCAAACTGGCCCCTAAAATCAAATCAATGTGGTGTTGTAAGTCTGTCATAGGAGGCAACCCATCTGACAAATCTACTGACATTATTTCCTTAAATTCCTCCAGTAAATTCTTAATAACATTAGGGTGCTCATCCTCCTTTATTTTCCCCACATCTACTAAAGGAAATGGCTTCATAATTAAAGCATAAACTTATTTTTTCTCTTAAATCTCAGTAGTCATTTCTAGTATAGATCAGGTGATAGTAAAAAATGCCTTGTCCACCACCTGCCCAGATTGCCCCTTTTTAAGTGGCAATAGTGTAAATTTTTGGCCCTTCTTCTCAAGCTTATAAGTGTTTTCTCTTACAGTTGTTAGGCATCAACGTCGTACTACCATGGCCTCCCGAACAACAAATGACAAGCATCCATATTAATAATATGACAATAAATTTCATCTTTATATTTTCCTATAGAAAAAAGAACTTTACAATGCTCAATGACTTGAATATGGGCTATATGTTTGATCCACCCTATAGAATAAGGGCTTGGATGTTTCTCTATAGGTAATTGGAGAATCTGTGAAGTTGTTCTATTAATAATATTCTCACAGCTTCCGTTATCAATAATAAAATAAAAAATGTGGTTGTTAATAATGCACCTGGTGCGAAAGAGTTTGTGCCTCTCATTATTTCCTTCATGCATTGGTGTCAACATAATTCTCCTTACCACAAAACTCAATTCAACCTCCTCCTCTTCATACTCATCATCATAATCTCCATTAGGAGAACAAACCCATCTTCCTCATCATCTTTATTAACAACATTAACAACTGCTTTCCATTGAGGGCACTCATTAGAATGATGCCTAGGCTAATTACACCTACAACATTTACCAGTCATCGATTTAATTATAGTAAGGGTTGGCCACCTTTTGTATCTTTTTACCATTCCATAAGTGTATTACATGGGTTTGTTCTGATCATCCCTTTCTATCGTTGATCTACTCGAGTTCCCCCACTGATTCCTCCTAAACGAATAAAATTTACTTTGTTTCTCCTGTAACATCAACTCTGCCTTCAGTTATAAATTTTGTCTCTATCATAGTTCGCACAACTTACACTCCAATCTTCTCTCTAATTGATGGTCTCAACCCATTTAAATACCTAGACACTTGCTAACCCTCACTCTTCCTCAAATTGTTGCATTCAGTTAACCGCATAAATTTTGAGGTATATTCATGAACTGATCTTTGACCCTGAGTACACCTTTGGTATTACTCGAAAAGGATCTGTTGATAACTAGGGGGAAGAAATTCTCACCTCAACAAGAAATTCTCACCTCAACAATTGTTTCATTTTTTCCCATGTTCTAACGAGTGCCTTACCTTCAAAAATTCTATGAGTCTGTAATATGTCCCACCAAATAGAGGCCTCTCTCTTCAGTCGAAAAGCTACTGATCCCACATTGATCAATCTCTGCAATCTAATCTAAGAAATGCTCAATGTTCATGCCTCCAATGAAAGGAAGAATATCAATCCTCAACTTGATATCATTGGCTTTATAATCTGTGTACCCATACCTAACATTACGACTAGAATCTCTACAACGACCTTTGTCATTTCCTCTACCACCATACCTATGAACCCTGGGATGCTCATAATCTTCTATAAAATGTTCATCTTTATAATCATCCAAGTAATCTTACACTCTGGATAAGTCATCCATAATAGATCTTCCGATAGTCTAATCACGAGCTTCTCTGTCTCCTTGGGGTTTATCATTAACCTTATCTACACCTAAGACTAGAGCATCAAGACAATCTGTAACTTCTGTAAAATGTCGTTCTATATGTAGGAATATAAGATCCATCCCATCCAACGTCTATTCTAAGGCCCTTACTATATCCCTTAATGGTAAGGCTCTAGCTACATGTTCTTCAACACAAGGACTATTGTCTTCAGTTACTATCCAATTAAGAAAGTGACTAACTCTAATGCCCCCTAACACAGTATAAAACTTAATTACAAAGAGATATCTTATCTCACATCAGAGACAAGAAATCTAGAATTCCAATTAGAGTTTCTCTTCCAAACTCTTTATCTCCACTCCAAAATAACCAAAAGTCCCTTTTGTTAGAGTCATGTAAATAAAGTGCCTTGGAAAGCAAGTGTATTTACATGTAACTCAATTTTCTTCCAATTACTTTTGTAATGAAAATATTTATTATTAACAAAATAAATGAGTTTGGTTTTATTTGTATGAACATTATATATCTAGTCATAAGGTACCATGATTCTTTGTAAGTAATATCATATATATGGAGATATATGGGAAACATGTATATTATTAGAATCTAAATTAGTTAATTCATAGTTGAATAATCAAGTTGGTCGCTTGATTATGGATTAGACTGTAATGTTACGATTTATCTTCATATAAGTTAAAAAGTTTACTTCAAGCGAATGATGAGTTTCATATCATGATAGTAGTTAGCTATCGATAATGGCATAATTAAATGAATCTGGAATGAATTATGTTTTTAAAGAATAAAGTGGGTCGTTACTTTGATCTTAAAACATATAGCATTCTTTTATTACGAACCACAATCTGGATGAGTGGTGAACTCATATGTGTTTCATTATAATTCTTGATATGATTGAAATGGATTTCTACAGAGTATCAATTTAGTGTCTGCATTTTGTAATTATTAATTGAAACATGTATAAGGGAACATTCACTCAAATAAAGAGTTTATAGTGATATCATCACTTCTAGATGTTTTATGGAGATTGGTGATTAAGATGCCACCAGTAGTTTGATGGACTAACTACCCATCAGTTCTTAACACGAAGATGAGATCTTATGTATTGATCACCATATAGAGTAAAATGGGAGATCTAGAAGGAAAAATCAAAATAAGGGCAAAACGGTAGTTTTACCCTTTATTGTGCGGATGGCTATAACATGGTTCATATTAGAGTTTGCAATTGAATATCGTATTTGAAACATGTGTTCTCATAATATTTAGTAATTCAAGAGTTCAACTAATTGTCATTAGTGGAATGACATTTATTTAATAAGATGAATTAATTCTAATGAGATTAAATTAATTTAGTGCTTATTAGAGTTTGAACTATATAAGTCCAATTAGATTCCCTATTTAGTTTCTAGGAAGGTTATCAAACAAATTAAGAAATATAAATAAAGGTTTTAAAGGCTCTGATTGAATGTTGGGCTTAGACAAATTAATTGTTAATTAGAAGCCCAAATGAACATTTAGAAATGGGCTAGACTTTGGTTTAATTTGATTAATTGAATTAATTAAATTAAAATAAAGTTATTAAAGATAAATTGAGGAGGAATTTCTGTTTTAATGGGCTAAATGTGCAGTTGCACATTTAGCATTGATTTGCTATATTAAAGATGGTTTTAACATGCTTTATCGTCATTAAATGGAGTAATGATGTTATCATTGAATAGTTTAATGGTTGTCTTTTAATGATGTCATGTAACCTTTTAGTATTTATTGGATTAAAGAAGAAAGAGGAACATTTGATAGACGATCTTCCTTCTTTCATCACGAAACCAAAAATGATATGTCTCATTTAGGTTAATAATCTTTTTATATAGCCATCTTAAAGACAAATGAGAAGAGTCTTATTATTGGCTTCTTTATGATTGATTAAAGAATGAAGTGATACATTTGATGTAAGTCTCTTCTTTCTTTTGGTGTTAACTGAAATTGAGAAGAAATTAGAAGGTGTTCTTGCATTTTTGACTCTCTCTCTCCTATCTTGCATGGTATAGTCAAAAATTGCATGAGAGTTGTCTCATCTTTAGCTTCATTCTTCTAAGTAAAAGTCTCTTCAAGTGTTTTCTTCTCCTTTCCTAGTAAAGGATCTTGTTAACCTAGTTTTCCAAGGAGAACAAGTAGTAGATCGGATTAGTCAAGGATACAATAATGAGAAGAGGATACATCACCTTGGAGTGGATACATTGCCGAGGATAGGATAGCATAGCAGGGAGTTAATGCTATAGCAAAAGAATCGGTAATAATTTTCATCTTGTGTTTATGGAAATGTTTATCATTATACCGTATTATGTATGGCTATGCATGTTGATTTGGTTATATTGCTTCCATTGCAATTTTGATTTCTAAAAAGTTTTGAAATCTACCATTTTATCTAAATCGCGCATGCTTTATTTTTCCAATCCAATAATTGGTATCAGAATCCGTTTTCTTATGCATGATTTTGGTTCCTATATATGATGCATAAGTTGGCAATCATTTTTGGATGCTACATATTTTTATGTGATGTAATTATATATGGTGTATGTTTTGCTCTTTTGGTTGTCTATAGATTCTAAAGTTACCTTGTAAGTTTTGTTCATTTGGTTTGTAACATGGAGGGTGGCCTATCATCGTCATGTTTCCTCCTTGGTTTCATCTTTAAGTTTTCTTTGACTTTGTAATTTACAAAATCATGTAATGATGAAGATGAAGAAGCCGTGGATGAAGAAATGAAGAGTTAAGGTTACGATTTTGTTTAAAATGTATTGGGAAATTTTCGATTGTTAGAAAACCAAGGTGCTGGAATTTTATGTTGACAAATTTTCGATTTTATGACAGCACAAATTTCGGTTTTGAATAAAAATAAGTGCTGAATTTTTTGTTTCATATGGACAAGTTTTAGTTTTGATGGAAAACAAGGGCTAGATTTTTTGTCTCATATGGACAAGTTTCAGTTTTGATGAAAACTAGTGCTAGAATTTTTGTTTTCAAAGTGACAAATTCGTTTTTATGAAAATCAAAACTTTGTTGTGAAAGAAAAGCCATTATACACCTTTACCGAATGGGCCGGGTCATGTGAGTGAAGAGTTCAAAGTGGAAATAAAGATGCATCGTTTGTAAAGATGTATTGTCTGTAAAGATGTATCATATGTGATGACGTCATATCGTCTTAAGAGTTGCATCATCTTAAGTTGACTTTGCTTCGTCTTAAGTTAACCCCGCTTTGTCTTAAGAGTTACATTGTCTTAACTTGACTTTGCTTCGTCTTAAGTTGACTCTGCTTCATCTTAAGAGTTGCATCTCTTAAGTTGGCTTTTGTTTTGTCTGCCTTTTTTGGCTTCGTCTACTTTTTAGCTTCGTCTGTTTATTACTTCGTCTGCATTTTGGCTTTATCTTCTTATTGCTTCATCTGTTTTCTGCTTCGTCTGCTTTTACTTTGTCTGCTTTTTGGCTTCGTCTGTTTATTGCTTCATTTGCTTTTTGGCTTTGTCTACTTTCTACTTCGTCTGCTTTCTGCTTATGTAACCGAAACTTCTTCTTCTGTACATTATTCGTCTGATGCTATCGTCTGGTCCATCTTTGACCCTTCAGGCGATAGAATTTGTCTCCAATGTCTTCATGAAAGATGTAGATATTAAAGTCCTCTTTGAAATCGTCCTAAGATGATCTCAATTCGATATATCTAGCGAGAGTTATGTCAATAATTGAATGATTTTTGGTGTCAATGGAGACATAAAACATAGAGGAATATGATTTTAGAAGAAAATGAGTAAGAGGTTATGACTTGTAATTGCAGTGGAATTACTTAGTTTTAAACTTAAGTGTAAATTATACTTAAGTGAGTTTTAACAAAGGGAAGTGGAGTGGATAAGAATTGGATAGGTATCCTAGCTAAAGTTCATATTTTTACTGCCTTAAAAGGCTAGCTACTGTCTTTGTCCTTATCCTTCTTAAAACTTCTTTCTTTAGAGTTCCTCCAACCTAGGGATTTTCATCAAATATTCATCAAAGTTAAATCTTGCTTTTCTCTCTTTGTCCCCACTTCCACTTTGATATTTCTTTCTTTTATCCCAAGAAAAACCGAACTTCCCTGTCAACTTTCAAGTTGATATACGTGGGCGTATGAGGGATTAGGGTTACGTAATTTTGCAGATATTGGAGCTTCAAACAAGTAAGCTTGGTATGATTATGTATTTTTGCATGACATGAAGCATGCGTCGTTAACTCATTATTAAATGGTTAAGAACAGTGATATTCAAATTTGCTAGAAAATGAGTGAGGAGATTTAGTGTGCCGTACATGGTGATT
>JAOQMP010000007.1:6077221-6106688 GCA_027563575.1 Erythroxylum pedicellare
ATATAAAATTAAGAATAATACAAAGTAAAAATATGCATTTATAATAACTGAATTTAATTTCAAATGTTACCTTTAAATATTTCAAATGTTAATAATTTTTAAGACTTATACACTAAAAAAGTATATAGATCATAAATTTGAATTATATAAATTTAAAAAATATTATTTAATTTAAATAAATTATATTAAACCAATATATTTAGTTATATAATCTATAATCACTTTGTATAAGTCTAATCACATAAAAAATTATTTAATTCATTCTTACTTGTACTTTCACTATTTATTAAATGAATTGTAGACAATTTTATCATATTTCTTTTTATGTATAGGTAATTATTATATGTAGGAGAAATTTTAAGTTTTTTCAATTTAGTCCTAAATTTTTTCAAGCTTAAAATTTTGACCAATATTTTAATTACTTGTCAATATTAGTTGGTATTGACTGAAAGAGCCAGCACTAACTAGTATCAAAGTTTGATATGATACCCTTTTGTTAGATACCAGTTTTTGGCTAACACGGTTAGTATCAACCAATATTGCACGAGGTTCAAACTTGTGTTTAAAAGATATGCTCAAATTCTAATGTTATTATTTAAGTTTTTCATTAATAGTATATAAACTTTTTATAGGGCAAAAAAGAAAGATATTTATGTATATATAACATATAGTATATATTATAAGGATAATTAAGGATATGCATGAAGGTGATAAAACCTGTGAAAAGACGACAGGAGGGAATATAAGTTATCTTTCTATAGATATTAGACAATACCAAAGATTATCGTTGAGCCATTTTTTATTTGTAGTAGTTACAGATGAGAATGTTAAGAATATCTAAGAAAATGTGCTTTGATGTATATTATTTGCTGATAACATTACGTTAGTTGAGGAAACAAAAGAGAATGTTAATGTCAAACTAGAACATTGGAGGGAATATGTTAGAAACAAAAGACTTTAAATTGATGAAGATTATAATATATGTCATACCACAAAAAGATTGAATCAAGTACTTTGGATCTATCATCTAAAGTAATTGGCGCTAGAAATTGTACGTGACAAAAAGATACTATTTAGGTTAAAAGGTAAATTATATATTTTAGTAATTACGCTGACTATGCATTATAGAACAGAATATTGACCCATCAAATTGGTATATAGTCAAAAGTTAATGATTGTGAAGATGAGAATGTTGGGATATATGTTCAACATTATACGAAGAGATAAGGTTCAGAAATTAGTAGTAATAAATGATAAGTTGAAGGTGACTAATGTTGATAATAAATTAAAAGAGACGAGAGTTAGGTGATTTAAATTTATTAAGAGGAGACATCTTAATGCCTTGATAAGAAGATATGATAAGATTATATTTAGAGAACATAAAAAAAAGGAAAACTCAAGAAAAAATAAGAAAAATGATCGAGAAGAATATTACCTTGCTAGAGTTTACTAAAAACTTAGCCCTCAAAAAAAAACTTTGATGGTCTAGGATATAGATAAGGATCCTACTTATAAAGGTGGTTCTCTTAATATAGACCTGTAAGATTAATTACTTCTAGGCCTCTTGGTAGCGTCTTAGTAAGATTGTCGTTGTAAAAGATATAAGTTCATACGAATGGAAGTATAGGTAGGTGGCGTTGCGAAGCATAAACTAATTTATGCAATGAAGAGATACTATAGATTACATAATACAAAACAATATTCGGCTTGGAGGAAGTAAACCGCCCTCAAATATTTAGAAGTGGCCCTTTAATCTCTCCCCCACAAAAGCGCAGCTTCGGCGTGCTCGCTAGCTTTTCTCTTCAATATTAGACACAGAAATATTGAGAAAGAGAGAGAAAGTGAGAAGATATCTCCGTAGAATTCAATCTTCCTCCCTCCTTTATACGTGATCAAAATTCTCAGCAACTACATATTCCTTGTTGTCTAACTTACAGAATACAAATGAAAGCTAAACAAAATTGTTGACACGTACATATAAAGCTATACATTTTCTCTCCTTGGTGAAAAGATTGAATCTTTTTGGTTAAATGGGAAATTTTTGAATTGGGGTTCTTGAAAGATTGCTGCTGGTTTTGGTTTGGTTTGGTTTCGGAAAATGGCAACAGAAGCGGCACAAGTTTGTAACTTTTCAGTTGTTTCTCTTTTGGAAGACGTCCTTAAACAACATGGGACTCAGTTAACCAATGCTATGGCTTCAAGAAAAGCTGACGAAGCTTGTATGATCAATCTTTTCTTCTCTCTCTCGTTTATTCTTTCCGCGTCTATGTGCCATTTTTTCTTTTTTGCCTCTTCTTATGCTTGCTTGCTGATGGTGCCTTTGAGAAAACATTCTCTTCTGTTCTCGATCGAAATTTCCTCTGCTTAAAGCGTCTTGGGTGGTTTAAGATAGCTTATCTCCAATGGATTCCGTGGTTGATTGATTCATGAAAGGCTGACTCACAGTAAAGCATTTGAATTTGATGTCTTGAAAATAAAAAAAGTTTCATGGATTGTGTGAACATGCATTCGTCTTCCGTACATCTTTTTCCCAATAACATTTGCATTTTGTGTCGCCTTTAAATTTTGGCAATGTTGAGAAAAAATATTTTCTTAAGCTCCGGAATCCTAGTTGCTCTTGCATTACAGATATCTCCAACACTTAGTCTAAAAAAGATAAGCTTTTCTTTTAACATATATATGTATTATGTTTGTTGTTTGTGTCTGGAAAGTGGTTGGATCCAAATATACTTTGTTCATGTGCTCAGTGGAATGTTGAATATTTGGAATAAGATGCGGGAAAAGATATGCGTATTGATATTTTCAACATGGTTTTGCAGCCTGTAGAAGGTATGAAGCAGCTAGATGGCTTCGCAAGACAATTGGAGTTGTTGGAGGTAAAGATTTGCCGGCTGAGCCCTCAGAAGAAGAGTTTAGGCTTGGATTGCGAAGCGGGATAATTTTGTGTAACGTCCTTAACAAGGTTCATCCTGGTTCAGTATCAAAGGTATGGTTCAACCGAATTTTGTTAGCTGTTGTTACTAATGGTAATTATACCTTGTATTAATGAAATTTGGCGCCAAATATTTGTAGGTAGTGGAAGGACCTTCAGATTCTGTTATTATACCTGATGGAGCAGCTCTATCTGCATATCAGTACTTTGAAAATGTGAGAAACTTCCTTGTAGCTGTGGAGGAAATGGGGATTCCAACCTTCGAAGCCTCTGATCTGGAACAGGTGAGACTATAAACTCCAGTACACTGGAAGTGAAAATGTTCCATGTAAATATTTCCATTTCATTGCACGAGTTGTTTGTGTTTCAAAAATCAAAATTGATTTGAATGCCTTGATATTTTAGGGAGGAAAATCTGCAAGGATTGTGAGTTGTGTTTTAGCCCTTAAATCATATAGTGAATGGAAGCAAAGTGGCGGAGTTGGGACCTGGAAATATAGTGGAAACTATAAGGCTTCAACTTGTGGATCTGGAAAACTATTTATGAGAAAAAGTTCAGAACCATTTATGAACTTTCCACGTTCCTCATCACTGGATAGTGTGCCTAGCGCTGATCTGTGTCAGTATGATGATCTTGGTCAAGAGCCCAGTGAAGCTGTCAGTGAGCTTTCCTGTCTCTCTGTATTTTTCATTCTGTTTTAAATGAGTAAGCAATGACATAAATCTTTGGTTTTCTACTATTGCAGGGCACTGGCCATTCACTCAATATGCTCGTTCGTTCAATCCTTTCCAATAAGAAACAAGAAGAAATCCCAAGTGTAAGAGTGCTTGTTGCTGGTATACTAGTTATATTAGTTATTTTATGTGCCAGATTGACAAATTTGAGGGAAACCATTTGGTCTTCTGTTTTACTTGTTAGAACAATTACTTCTACGTATCAGGCAAAGAATTCCTGTCTGACATGAGATTTGTCTGACATATTAATTGATAATCTCGTAAACCCTTATTCTTTGTTGATAACAGATTGTGGAAGCTATGCTAAATAAAGTGAAAGAGGAGTTTGAGCATCGATTGGCATGCCACAGTGAAATGGTAAGCAGCTGTTATAAAGTCCTTTTTCTTGCACTACCAGGGCTAGTCTTTTTGTATACATGCATTATGACTAAGAAGACATCCTTTTCACTTTTCAAGTGCTATTTACTCGAATTGGGCATTGAACATAGATCGATTATCTAATTCTCATTGCATAAAATTTTCTCTCATTACGCTCAATTATTCTTGGGAATGACAGCTGAGGACAACTGCAATAGGTGCCCAAATATCTAAAAGTGACATGCCTGTTTCAAGATCATCTTCTTGTGACAAAAAGGTATGTGTTTTGCTTAAAGAAGATATAGCAATGCAGTATATGTACATAAATTGGACTATTGTTTGGCATGCAAATCAGTTGTGCTTTAATATGCTTTGTATTTCTTTAAAGCTGGTGGTGATTTTGCCTTAATTAATGCCATGATTCAGAAAGACGAAACAGAAGGACAAGAACAAGAAGAAACATCAGGAAGCATCAACTTGGAGGAACATTGTTCTTCAGAGGTTTTTGGTCATGAGGAATTAGAAGGCAAGTTATCCAGCCATCAGATGTTGGTTGAGCAACAGTGGATGAATATTCAGGTAATGACATTTTATAGAGGTGAAAAAGAATGCTTCACACTCTGCACATTGACTAACTATGGGGCAAATGACCTGCAGGCATTGAAACATACTCTTCATATAACAAAGGAGGGCATGCAATTTTTACAAATGAAGTATCAGGAGGAGTTGTACAGTCTGGGTATAATTTAGTTTTCTGCGTCTTCTCTAAAGACTGTTAGAAAAGAGGAATGAACAATGTAAGTAGTAATTACTATTTTGTTGTGCTAGGTAAGCATTTGAATGGTCTGGCTCATGCTGCATCTGGATACAAAAAGGTCCTAGAAGAAAATCGCAAGCTGTACAACCAGGTGCAGGACTTGAGAGGTATCTTGTGTATAAGTTTAAATTTATGTTTCGTACCTTTTTTCACTAGTATGCACTATACATCTCTTAATCCACATTTTAATGGCTGTCCAATAAATTTCATCAGGAAATATTAGGGTATATTGCCGAGTGAGACCCTTCTTACCTGGGCAACCAAACCGTTTAAGTACAGTGGATCACATAGATGAAGGAAACATAAGCATAATTACCCCAACAAAATACGGGAAAGAAGGAAGGAAATCTTTTAGCTTCAACAGAGTTTTTGGCCCTTTAGCAACACAAGGTCAGTGAGGCACATTTCTTTTGTGTCCTCCTTGTCAAAGTTTTTTTTAAACAGTTATATTTTTTATTTTTCCTGCAGAGGAGGTATTCTCAGACACACAGCCTCTGATTAGGTCTGTCCTTGATGGTTACAATGTTTGTATATTTGCTTATGGCCAAACAGGGTCTGGCAAAACTTATACCATGGTAAGATGAATGAGAACATCACAACCATATAACCTAACAAGTTTAATTGATTGTTGTTCTTTCCTTTGCTTCGGTTCTCTAGCTTTTAGTTGTAAGTTCTTGATAGATTGTTAATTTTGGTCTACTTTTCTGATTATCAATCTAGACTGGCCCTAAGGAACTCACAGAGGAAGGGTTAGGTGTAAACTACAGGGCATTGGCTGATCTATTTCTTTTATCAAATCAAAGAAAGGATGTGGTTTGCTACAATATATCTGTCCAAATGCTTGAGGTTTACAATGAGCAAGTCAGGGATCTCTTGGATGCTGATGGTCTTAACAGAAGATATCCTTTGTTATCTTTTTCTGACATTGCATGCTGCTTAAGGAACCTCTTCTTGGTTCTTGTGTTCTTAACTCCTAAATACATTAGAAATTCGAAATAGTACCCAAAATGGTATCAATGTCCCAGATGCTTCAATTATTCCTGTATCATCAACATCTGATGTCATAAATTTGATGAGCCTCGGACAAAAGAACCGTGCAGTGAGCTCCACAGCAATGAATGACAGGAGCAGCCGGTCTCACAGGTGAGTGTTGCTACTGTTAAGAGTTCATTCTAGTGATTCTACTGTAACTTGTGCCATTGCATATATTTTCAGTTGCCTGACGGTTCATGTTGAAGGAAGAGATCTCACTTCTGGGTGTATGCTTCGTGGTTCCATGCATTTGGTTGACCTGGCAGGAAGTGAAAGAGTTGACAAATCGGAGGTAACTGGGGATAGATTAAAGGAAGCACAACATATCAACAAGTCTCTCTCTGCTTTGGGAGATGTAATCTCTGCTCTGGCTCAAAAAGGTTCACATGTTCCCTACAGGAACAGTAAACTCACACAACTACTCCAAGACTCACTTGGTAAGAATTGTAAGATTATCCAAAAAGGTTATGTTTCCTTTTTCCAGTTCAGTGCATTCTGATTCATGTTTCTACTTTTATAACCTTCAGGTGGTCAGGCAAAGGCACTCATGTTTGTGCATATAAGTCCTGAGATAGAAGCTGTTGGAGAAACACTTAGCACATTGAAATTTGCTGAACGAGTTGCTAGTGTTGAACTTGGTGCTGCTAAAGTAAATAAAGATAGCACAGAGGTGAAGGAGCTAAAAGAGCAGGTTATTACTACTACTTCTGTCAATCCTGCCCATTGCAATTGCTATTGCCAGGTGATGTTGTATCCCTATGTATACTTTTTCTTTGTTTCCAGATTACTATTCTAAAGGCAGCCTTAGCTAGGAAGGATGGAGATACTGACCAGTCACAGAATTCTCGATCCAGCACACCTGAGAGAACAAAAATGACTTCTGGTGGGTCTTCTCCTTCTCAACATAGTTGGCATGGTACAGGAAATTTCTCAAAAGGTCATAGGCATTTTATAGAGGATGCCAGTAGCATGGAGGTAATGATCTCAGCTGATAGCAATACAGTTTTTAGCTTGTGTACTTAACCATGCATGGCTTGGTAATTTGAGTTTACATACAAGCTCAATTCGTATGAGCACCATGTCACTTGGATCATCTCAGAAATACTTGGGCTTTTGATTTTCTGAACAATCAAAATGTTGATCTTCCCAACGGACCATTTAGCACCGTTGTTGAAGTCACCATCAGGGCTTGAAGTAAAAGTTTCTGTTCCTCAGTCCCTTGCAGCCTAATATCAAATACAAGTAGAGATATATATTCGTGTTTTTTAATACACACACAATGTCTTAATGAATGTGAATGTTGAGAAAGCATGAACTAGAGAAATATTAGGTTCTTTTGCTGCTGTATCACCTAAATATAGGGCTTGTTCTGTACAGTATATTCTTGGACACAAAACTTTGGATTTCCTATTATGCCTGCCAATTTCTTAGCAGTAAATATGTGCATCCTATAGTTGTGAAATTAATTTTTTATGTCATTGGTGTATAAACAAACTTGCAGGCACTGTCATTCTCTAGTTGGCAGAAATTTTTTTTCATTCATATGGAAAATTATCTGTCATGCAATGTACGAAGGTTTTCTATTGTTATGTTCTTTTTATGCTTATGTTTGTACCACATAACAATGTATTGGATGATTTAACTTGTAAAATCATGGCCAAATTTTACAAAGATATGTTGATCTGCAGTTTGGTAAAAAGCCTTCATCTCTTCCAAGGAGACGAAGCTTTGATCCACATGATTTACGCCGCAATTCTCCATCTTGGCCACCTGTAGGCAGTCCTGCACAGAATGGGAAGGAGGATGATAAAGAATCAGTCTCTAGTCATTGGGTTGATAAGATCATGGTGAACAAGCATGATGCTATGAGTAAAGATGAGAACTCCATGGAGAATTGGGAGGTAGACAGCAGAGAATTGCCTGAAGCCTTTTATCAGAAACACAACCGAGGACCTTCAAAAATTTACCCTGAACAACCCTACATTAAAACTCCAATGGACAAAAGAAACTGCCTGGATACTGAAGCACATAGAACTCGGTGTGAAATCGGCTCGACTGACGACTCTGATGATCTTGAGGCTGCAACCAGTGATTCTTCCGAGACTGACGTATTGTGGCAATCTAATCTTCCAACAATGAGCAGAATTCCAAAATTGCCTGGGCCTAAAACTAAGAAGAGTAATCCCAAGCCATCAAAAGGCACAGAAACTAGGTAAGTGTGAATGCTGACAGCTTATACTTTCCCTCTGATGACCTTGTTTAAATCTTAAGCTTCCAACATCTGGTTCAACATAAATTGCTGTGTACCAATTTATTTCCCGTACTGGTTCTGATTTTGTCGCAGGAGCTTGATTCCGTCACTTATTCCTTCTCCATCAAGGAAAGTCCCTAATGGGGTTAGTCCAGCAGCAAACAGGCCTGCAAAACCACTCGTGTCGGTTGATGGAAAGAAGAAAACTGGGCCTGCAAAGTGAGAATACTTGCAGGGAGTGAATCAACGACCTTTTTGTGAACTACATTACATGCATTGTAGTTTAAGAAAAAAAAGAGATGTGGGAAGTTTCAGTTAGCCGTGTTCTATAGTAGTTATAAGCGAGTTCACCTTATCTTGATCATATTCTTGTGGTTTATAAAGCTTGTAATTTACATTGTGTAAGAGAAGAGAAATGCTAAAGGAAAGTAAAAGTTCGTTACTGGTCTGAAGCAGATTATATATCATCCATTCTTCTCTCTGGGGCTAATTTTTATGTAGAAAGTGAATCCATTGCTTGTTATCACCAAAATGCCTTTCCTTTTATTTTTCCATATCATGAGTGTAAAAGGCAGAAATTGCTTTACCTCCCGCAGGGCAGGGCATCAGATACATGCATGTATTTCATGAGAGATTTTATTAAAAAAAAAGACAAATTATTTTATGTCACCAATCCAATGTTATGGATATCATACTGGAACTGATACTGAATTAAGTTCTAGTACAATATTATACTGGTATTGGTCAATAATAAATCCCATTGCAAATAATTTTTTAAATTTATAAAATAGTCCCTAAATTTTTTAAAAATTACAAAATAGTCCTTTAATATATTGTACTATATAATTTATAATCCTATCTCTAAAAATTATAATAATAAAAAATTAAGATAATAATAATTCATATACTTTTATTAAATCAATCTTGAATTAAACATTTAATTGAAACCAAAAAGACCTTATTAAAGGTTAGAACTCCATTGTTAAATGTTCTTAAAATAAATGAGGTGTATTCTCATTCTTTAGACAAAAAAGTTAATTGGTCATAAATTAAATTTATAAATAAATTATTACTTAATTTAAAATCATTAAATGATTTAAAATATAATAAACATACTTTAATTTTGATACATACAACAAAAAAAGAAATTAAGTGTTATATGATATAAATTAATGTTTGTAATATAAATTGATTGATACTTTTAACATTAAAAGAATTTTACAAAATTGGTATATTTAGTTGGACCAGTTAACGTTTAATGGGTTAGGTATGCTCATTTTGTCTTTTAGCTTAAAAGAAAAGAAAGGTAGTGTTAGACCTTTAAACTTCGGAGTACTTCTCAGTGATCTTCATGGCACGCCTTAAGAGAAAGGTTAGCTGGATTCATGCATGAGGGAGGCATGCGAAAACGCAAAGGTAAACATGGGCGAGTAGGATCAGACTTGGTGTGAATTTTGGTAGAGTCTCGAACCTTATGGAGATTGACTCGACCTAAGCTAAAGACTTGACAGACTAAGGACTTGGCCCAACTTGGATGAATGGACCACGACTAGTGAACTTATTATAGGGAGCATTGGAACAGGCCAGTGTACTATGTGGGCTTCAATGAGATTACACTGCATCATCAGTGGATAGAGATCGTGGAGAGATCTTGGATGGTATGGCAATGACAGGGGATTAGAGTTGCAGTGGAACTAAACATCTGAAGATAGTAGAGGTCTTCGAGGATGAGGATGCTAGTTTCCTAGTTGAACATAAACTCTATCTTTTTGTTATCTTATCTTATCAGTTAGAGTCCTATTTAGATGGGGGTATCATCTAATTGGTCCACGTGATGTAATTTGATAGGAATAGACGTGATCTTAGCACGATCTTAGGCATTTCAAATTGAGTGGTATTCTGAATGTAATTTGGCTTCCAAGTTAGAAAGCCTATATATAGCTCATTCGAGCTTTGCCCTTCTCATTCAATTAGAGACAACATTCATTGTATTCTTATGAGGGAAAATATATAAAGGTTGGTTTTACTGTATCTCTATGTTTCCTTGTTTTCGTTGTTTCTTATTGTTTTATAGCATAGTTTCTTCGAGTGTACGAGGTAAACATTTTGAGGGTCATTAAAGGCTGAGTCTTGCTTAAGTGGACCTAAGTGAGACTATCGTGCAAAGGGGTGTTGGCAATCAACTTCTATGAAAGTTCAAGTCCCAAAGGTGACCTTTGTATCAGCTGGTATCACAGCCAAACTTTGAGATGGCAGTAGGCAACTTGACAAAATGAGTATCTAGGGTGGAGGCACTCATTGGACCAATTCCTCAAGGGGAGGAATAACTCACATCTCATAATACTTGTTTCAAGATGTTGGAGGTGCGAATCCAACAGTTGCAATAACAGATAGTGGAGTTGTTGAAGGTACAAAAGAAGTCTTAGTTCGAGATCACAATGCTGAGGCATGTCATTGCAACGATAGATGTCGAGTGAGGTGAAAGCTCCACACCACAACTTTCCTCTGTGAAGGTACGTGAACCCATGGTGTTCGAAATCGTGCGGGACGCTAAGGTGTTGGGGAATTTCTTGTGGGATATAGAGCAGTACTTTATAGCTACTAGGGTATCCAATGCTGAGAAGGTCAATGTGACGACCATGTACATGGATGAGGATGCCAAGCTCTGGTGGAGGATGAGGACCTCTGCGGATATCAGTAAGGGTAGAACTTTTGTGGAAACGTGGGTGTAGATGAAGAAGGAACTCAAGGATTACTTCCTTCCTATGAATACTTCTTGGTTTGCGAGGGGTGCCTTAAAAAAGCTCAAGCAGCATGTATTGGTAAGAGATTATGAAAAATCTTTTAGTTCTTTAATATTGGATATTAAGAATATGTCAGACGAGGACAAGCTCTTTAATTTTCTAATTGTGGGCTCAAATGGAGTTACGGAGGCAAAACGTGGAGGACGTGGTTGGTGCAATCACGACCACTAATAACTTGGTGGATTTTCGTATGACAAAAGACTTTAAGGCGAGCTCCTCAAATTCTTCCAAGGGCAAAGGCCACGCCCAACAGGAGAAGACCGAGGGGAAGAAAAAGAAAAACTTCAAGAAGGGGGATTTTAAGGGTAAGGGCAAGCATAATGGTGACTTTAAGAACAGGGAGACGTCATCGAAGAAGGGCAAGGTTGCTTATTACTTGCGGCGGTCCACACTTTTTCAAAGAGTGCCCGAGAAAGGAGAAGTTGAACGACCTAATTGTCAAAGAAGATGATGAATCTTCAGATGATACGACACTAAATCCGATCACATTGCTTAATGCAGTTAGTAGTGAGTCGATTCCCTTTAATATACTAATGTACGTGGGTGTATAGGTTGGGGAGAAAGACGTGACCGCAATGATGGATACGGAAGCGACCTATAGTTTCCTAACAAAAAAGATGATTCAAAAGCTGGGTATAAGGGTGTCCAAGGCCTCGATTAGAATTAAAACCCCTGCAGGGAAGTCACAAGCAATTGCGGGAATTGCTTACAATGTTCCAGTCAGCATTGGAAGTTGGCATGCTAAGATGAACTTCATCATTATACCATTGGAGGATTTTGAGATAATATTGGGGGTTCGATTTCCATAAAGCAACAAAGGTGATGTTGTATCCAAGTTTGGGAGGTATGATGTTGATGAATGAGAAAAATTCCTTCTAAGTGAATTATTGTAGGTTCGGTGGTGGAACGAAGGATGCTATAACTTTGGTAAGACATGTGTCAGCTATGAGCACCGAGAAAGGGTTGAAGAAAGATATGGACACCTATCTCGCTGTCATATGGGAAATTAGTGAAGACCACGTGGTGGAAGTCCCTGATGTGGTTGCAAGTTTATTGAGGGAGTTTCGGGAGGTGATGCCGAAAGAGTTGTAAAAAATTCTTCCCGTTATTGTGAGATAGATCACAAGATTGAGTTAGTTCCTAGAGCGATGCCACTTGCACGTGCCCCATATAAGATGTTACCGATGGAGCTGGCAAAACTTCATAAACAACTTGGTGAGTTATTGGAGGCAAGGCTTATCCAACCATCTAAAGCCTCATATGGCATCTTGGTATTGTCTCAGAAGAAGCAAGATGGTACACTTCAGATGTATGTTGACTATCGAGCTTTGAACAAGGTAACAATAAAAAATAAGTATCCGATACCTTTGGTTCAAGATTTGATGGACAAGTTGTCAAGGGTTGAGGTGTTTACTAAGACGGATCTTCAGAGTGGGTATTGACAAGTGTAGATAGTTGAGGGTGATGAGCAAAAGACAATGTGCATGACTCGGTATAGATCCTATAAATTTTTAGTTATGTCGTTTGGATTAAGTAATGTCCTTGTGACATTTTGTACCCTTATAAATGATATGTTGTATGACTTTTAGATAAGTTCATTATGGCCTACTTAGATGACATCTTGGTGTATAGTGCTAACATGGCAGAACATGTGGAACACTTGAGGCGAGTGTTCGAAAGACTGAGGCAACATAAGCTCTATGTGAAGATGGAGAAGTGCAAGTTTGCCCAGTTGGAGATCAAATTCTTGGGTCACGTGGTAAGCAAGGGTCAGGTTAGGATGGATCCGAGAAATGTGAAAGTGATAGTTGAGTGAAAGACTCCCACGATAGTATGAGAATTGTGGAGTTTTCTCGGCATGGTGAACTACTATCGGCGGTTCATTGTGGGATACTCGAAGAAAGTGGCACCACTAACGAACTTGCTAAAGAAGAAGCAAGAGTGGTGTTGGTCAAGTGCATATGAGGAGGCATTCGAGAGACTTAAAGCCACTATCTCAACTAAACCTATATTGAAGTTGCCCATGTTTGATCTTCGGTTTAAAGTACATACCAATGCTTCGGACAAAGCCATTGGTGGAGTCCTTATACAGGAGGGTCATCCAGTAGCATTTGAGATCTGAAAGCTCAATAGTGTGGAGCAGTGTTACTCGACACATGAGAAAGAGATGCTTACAGTGTTGCATTATCTTGAGACATGGAAAGTATATTTGTTGGGAACTAGGTTTGTTGTTCAAATGGATAATGTTGCTAACACATTTTTCAGGACCTAAAAGTAGTTGTTTACAAAACAAGCCCACTGGCAGGAGTTTCTTGCCGAATATGACTTTGTGAGGGAGTATAAACTGGGAAGGCATAATAAAGTGGTAGATGTCTTAAGTAGAAAGGAGGTATTTGTGGCACTTTTATTCAATCATGAGGGTGGAGTCCAACCTGTTAGAGTAAATCAAGGTGGCAGCTCCATTATACACCATATACTGTAACTTAATTTCTCAAGTCAAGGAAGGTGTTGTACGTAGGTTTTGGCTTGGCGATGATGGGCTTTTGATGACTAAGAGTAGTTAAGTGTATGTGTCGAGCTTTGGTGGATTGCAGAAACAATTGTTGAAGGAAACGCATAACTCACAGTAGGCTGGTCACCCAGGAGTCTAATGGATGCTAGCTCTCCTGTCTCGTTCCTACTTTTGGTCAAGGATGGAGAATGACGTGGAATATTACATCAAGACGTGCCTCGTGTGTTAATTGTATAAGCCAGATAAAAAGAAGGAAGCCAGTTTGCTATAACCCTTATCCATCCCTAAAAGACCGTGGATATCGGTTTCAATGGATTTCATTAGTGGGTTTCCAAAGGTGGACAACATGGCATTAGTCATGGTGGCAGTTGATAAATTCTCCAAGTATGGGATCTTTGTGCCAACTCCTGTGACTTGTCCCTTGGATGTTACGGCTGAGTTGTTCTATAAGAAGGTGGTCAAGTATTTCAGAGTTCTAGCAGATCTTGTAAGTGACCGAGACACCAGATTTATAGGCCAATTCTGGACGTCCCTTTTTAATACGATGGGTTGCGATTTGAAGTTTTCAATGGTAAATCACTCACAGACAGATGGCCAAACGAAAAGAGTCAATGGTTTGTTGGAGGAGTACCTGCATCATTATATAAGTACAAGTCAATGTAATTAGTTAAGTTTACTTGATACTGCATAGTTTTGCTATAACTTGGATAGATCTTTAGCTATGGAGAAAAGTCACTTTGCGATTGTGTTAGGACAACAATCTCTTACCCCACTGGAGATTGCTCAATAAAGGACAGGTGGCAAATGTCCTACGGCGCATAAGTTTGTGATGGAGAAGCAAGAATTGCTGGATGAGGCAAAAGACAGTCTTCAGAAAGCTTCTCAACGGATGAAGAAGTAAGCAGATCTTTAGAGGAGACCATTAGAGTTTGACGTGGAAGAAAAAGTTTTGTTGAAACTAACCCCACAGATTTGGAAGAAGATCTTGAGTAAGCAAGTTCATAAGGGTTTGGTGCTGAAGTATAATGGATTGTTTGAAGTGCTACACAAAGTGGGGAACGTGACATACAGGTTGAAGTTGTCCGAGTGGTTAAAGATACACCCTACTTTTCATGTTAGTTTTCTCAAGCCTTACTATAAGGATGCATCAGATCCGAATAGGAGTCAAGTGAAGTGAGCTCTACCGGTTGTGAGGAAACAGTTCGAGGATCAAGTGGAGAAGATTCTAGATCATCGAACAATGAGTCAACATAAGAAGAATCAACAGACCGGGTTCTTGATTTAGTGGAAAGGTAAACTTGTCATGGAAGCTACGTAGGAGAACGATACGACATTGTGGTAGTTCAAAGACTAGGTGAACACCTACCTTCAGTCTAATTTGATGAAGGCGTTGAATCCATCTAGTGGGGGTGGTTTGTTGGACCCATAAACTTCGGAGCACTTCTCAATGACCATCATGGCGTGCCTTAGGAGGAAGGTTAGTCAGATTCACGCATAAGAGAGGCATGTGAAAACACTAAGGCAAACATGGATAAGTGGGATAAGAAATGGTGTGAATTTTGGTAGAGTCTCAGACCTTATAGAGATTGACTTAACCCAGGCTAAGGATTTGACGGGCTAAGGACTTGGCCCAGCTTGGAACCACGACTAGTGGACTTATTGTGGGAAGTAATGGATCAGGCCAGTGTGATATATGGGCTTTAGCGAGATCACACTGCATCATCAGCGGATACAGATCGTGGGGAGATCTTGGATGATATGGCAACGACTGGGAGTTAAAGTTGAAATGGACCTAAACATCTGAAAATAGTACAGGTCTTCGAGGATAAGGATGCTAGTTTCCTAGTCAAATGTAAACTCTATCTTTCTGTTATCTTATGTTATCAATTAGAGTCCTATTTAGATGGGGGTATCATCTAATTGGTCCATGTGATGTAATCTGATAGGAATAGATATGATCTTAGCACGATCTTAAGAAGTTCAAATTAAGTGAGATTCTGAATGTAACTTGGCTTCCAAGTTAGAAAGCCTATATATAGTTGATTCGAGCTTTGCTCTTCTCATTCAATCAGAGAGAACATTCCTTGTATTCTTTTGATGGAAAGTATATAAAGGTTGGTTTTATCATATCTCTGTGGTTCCTTGTTGCCTTTACTTCTTATTGCTTTCGTAGCATAGTTTCTTCGAGTGTGTGAGGTAAACACTTTGAGGGTCGTTGAAGGCTAAGTCTTGCTTAAGTGGACCTAAGTGAGACTGCCGTGTAAAGGGTTGTTGGTAATCAACTTAGATGAAAGTTCAAGTCCCAAAGGTTACCTTTGTATTAGGTAACGTCATAGCATAGTTACAAAATAAAGCCTTACATTTTGTTTTTGAGAGAAGCCACTATCACTGCAAAAAACTTTCTAACTTTTTCCTCTCATCTCAAAATTCTTGGCTTTTCCTTATTCACTTTCAAATGAGGGTCTGATGATCTTTTAACCTTCTTTGATCTCTCTTTTGAAGCTTGACCTTCATCTCTTTCATTGGCAGGCTCCACGGTAGAGCGTGGAGTGGTACAATGGCAGTGGATGTGGGCGGTGGTGCAGTGACACAATGGTAGTGGGTGGTTGGCGATGGTAGAGGGAGGGAGAATGTTGAAAATAGGTATAGAGGATATAGAGATGAAAATGGCGTGGATTGGCTTGTTTTGTTTTTGTTTTTATTTTATTGCAATTTAGTACCTATAGATTTAAAAATTTGTGTTGGCTAATATTTCAAATATTGGCCAATATTAGATGAAAAGTCCGATATTGGCTGGTAGCGACCACCGGTATTAAAGACATTAATTTCGTATCATTTTTTGACCAGTACGGTACCTTCCAGCTAGTACGTTACGAAATTCATATCTTTGCACCAATCCATCACATCAAATTCATTTTCTTTTTTCCTTATTTAAAAAACTACATTTTTCCTGTTGTATGAAAAAAGAGAGGACAAAACTACTTTAGTCTTCCAACACCTGCATCTCACACTCTCATTTCTGTTCTAATCAAAAAACAAAATTTTTCTCTATGGTTTATTATTAATAGACTGAGAAAGGTAGAAACTTTCTGTATAATCATAGCTTTTGCCAAAATCAGAGCTTATAAACTCATGCTTTTGTCAATGCTGGATCTAATAATGAGTTTTCCTCCTCTCTAACTGCGAGTTTTTATTTTTTGGTTCTTCAAAACTCTCTTCTTTTTGGGCACGTTTGGATCTTTTCTTTATCTCTTTTTAACTTATTATGGATGTCTCTAAGCTTTTTAATTGTTCTTTTCGTTACCTATGGATAATAAATTGATGATCTACTTTTTACAGTTGGGAGAATTTAGTTTGGTTGAATTGTTTGTTTTAGGAATCATCGCAATAGTTTTCTTTTGGATGTCTTGCATATTTTGGGATTAGTTTTTTTGTTTTTTTCTTTCTTATGAATTTCTTTTTCCTTAATGGTTTAGCATGTAAATAAGTAATTGGCATATTAATATGTTGAACATGTTAGTTTATGCCCTTACAACCATTCGTTTGCAATTTGATGTATGATGTTATTATTTAATTAATAAAATACATTATTTATCTTTATTTATTAAGTTAATTACATTTGATGTTTTAATAATAAATGCAAAATCCTTGAAATAGTTACTGTATAAATGAAATTATAATGAGATCATAATTATAAGATTCAATTTATATTTATATATTATTTTTAAATGTTCCTAGTTGTAGTTTCATCAAGACGGGATATTGATGAAATGGTGAAACTAGCATACATAATGTTTCTTTCTTGTGATGAAAGTAATTGATCTTATTAATTAAAGCATGGAGATACAAAGGATGAGTTGCCCGACTTATTATATTTTTAAAAAATTTCAAAATCACATCTTTTTTGTCATTGGTTGTTAGACCTTAGGTTAGGTTAGACTTGGGCAACCTAGGACCAAGTGCGATCTAAGGCTCATTTGGGCCTAGAAAATTAGGTTGAGGCCATGTTAACGCAAGCATGGCCCTTTGATTTCAAACTAGGCCGAACTTAGACTTAATTGTGAAGTCTAGGAGACTATTATGACAACTTTGTATGATGAGATCGCCAACCTAACCCAACAATTGAACAACCTGACCACCTCTTTCTCTCCACTTAAAGTAATTCTGCATAGATACGAATTATGTAGACATGACAACCGTATCACAAATGATTTCTTCCTAGTGGAAAACAACAATTGTAGTAATTTAAGTTCATAGGAGTATAATATGGTTAGGAAGGTAACAATCCTTATTCATACTCATACAATACTGGGTGGTAGAACCACTCAAATTTCTTTTAGTTTAACAATGCAGGGACTCAGTTAAGAAATCAAGATCCACTGGGATTTCATCAAGACAAGTCTAGGGAATATAATTTAAAATTGGACAAGCTTATGGACAAGCTCACAAGTATGGAAGGACAATTTAAGCAAGTAGCGAAGACTCATGCCTCTTCTATTCAGAATTTGGAGGTTCAAATAGGCCAGTTAGCCAATGCATTATCTACAAGAAGTGTGGGAAACCTTCCAAGCAATATGAGAGTAAATCTAAGAGAGTAATTTGAGGCTATCACACTTAGTAGTAGGAAAGAGCTAGAAGAACTAGTAGAAAAATAAGTTGAACTTCACCTTGTAGAAGACCAAGAGAACAAGAAAAAGGAAGAAGATAAGAATGAAGATCCTTCCTATATTCCTCCACCACCATTTCTACCAAAAATACAATTCCCACAAAGACTTTATAAGAACAAATTGGATATACAATTTGCAAAATTTGTGGAAAAGATGAAGAAATTGCAACTTATCTTGCCCTTTTCGGAAGCTTTGGAGAGCATACCCAAGTACGCGAAATTTCTCAAGGACATCTTATCAAGTAAGAGGACTTGATGTGATAATCAAACGGGCTGCATGATAGAAAGTTGTGGCTCTATAATTACCAACTGTATGCCCTCACAGTTGGCAAATCTAGGGAGTTTTACTATATCATGTGTAGTTGCTAATTTAAAATTTTCTAAATGCTTATGTTACTTAGGTGCAAGTATTAATCTTATTTCTTTATCAATTTTCAAGAAATTAGGGCTAGTAGATGTGAAGCTAACTTCTATGCTTATTTAGTTAGTGGATCAGTTAACAAAGAAACCGTTTGGCATAGTGGAGGATGTATTTATAAAAGTGGACAAGTTTATCATTCCTATAGATTTCATTGTGCTAGAATTTAAAGAGGTTCAAACTATTCACTAATTCTTTATAGACCCTTTTTGAGCATTGGAAGAGTTTTGGTAGATGTCCGCAAAGGCACCCTTATCCTTCGAATTGGTGATTAATAAGTGGAATTCAATACGAATATGGTATTAAGGAATCCAAAGGAGGGCAACTCATTCATGAGAATTGATGTAGCTGAATCTTCAAAGGATGAAGAAGAGGACGAGTATCAGATGACAACAAACATACAGATTGAATAATATAAGGAAGTCTTTGTTCAAGAAATAGATGAAGAAGCGGGGACGAAGGTGAGTTCGAAAGAAGAAGAGCCATTAAACTACTCATAGGACAAACTGTTGGAATCGATAGATGATTCAGGGAGTTTCATCATTCCCTATGTTATTGACAGTTTGGTAATAAAAAGCACAATACTGGACTTACTTGGATTTCTTAATTCTATCAATTATGTCATTATATTGCAACATGTGGTTTATTTATAAGCTACTAAACTAAAATTGGGCAAAAAGGGTGGAAGTAAGCTACTAATAATGGAAGCTACATGAAGGGTCTCACAATTGTGTATAAGGAGTAGGATCATGATAGGAATGCATGGGGCTTTTTGACTTCTATCTTGATCATGCCTTATGGAGTACAATCATGACAGAGAGGAAAATAGTAGGAGGATGATCTTGACAAGAGATTTCCAGGTGCAAATTTTTTCATCTATTTTAGGGTTTGTGTCTATTTTTGGAACCCAAAAAAAAGTGAAAAAACCCTACACACGACCCTATGACCCTAAAGCACTATATACAAATTTGAAATAAAACCAAAAGTAGAAGCAATAAACATATTAAAGTAGATCAAAAGGAGACATTAAGAAGAGCCTTAGAGAAATTCCAGATTTCTAGCTCAAGACATAAAGTAATTTTCTTTCTTTTCCCTTTATTTCTTTCATTGTCTTTGATGTATATTTGGATTTCTAAGATGTTTAATGTGATTATGGGTTTCTAGATCCTTATTAGGAATTGTTCTTGAATTATTTTATGAACCTTGTTTCTTATTGAATTCAATACATTTATGAATGCTTATGATAATTGTCGTACATATATACTTAGTAATAAATTGAGATAATGACTCAAGTTATTATTGTTAAGGTGTGCAACGAGAGTTAATAGCTTAATAGACCTATAACTATCAAATATATGAACAATTGAAGAGAGATTTTAATTGTGAAATTAATTATCTATAGGATTCCTTCAAATCTAATTGAATAAGTTAGGAGTAGTTTTGTGAATCAAGAGATTACAACTTTATGAATATCAAATTCAATTAGGGTTACTTGATTAGATATTGAGAGAGAGTAATCAAAACTTTAGGATATCTTGGATCAAACATACATTGAATCAACAAGATTAAGGGAAACAAAATAAGGATATAATAGTTCAATTCTTCAACTTTGATCAATTTCAATTTCAATGGTAGCTCACTTATAACTTCTTATTTGTTTCATTTTATTAGTTTTTTTTTACTTTCAATTATTTATTTTGTTTCAATTCAATTCTTAGTACCTTAGACAAAGTTCTTATTCATATTTTTTAAGTTTCTATAGTCCTCATTGGAATGATACCTTTTTATACTACAAGAAATGATCTATATATTTGCGATATTGAGAGTTTTATTATATATAAAACTTTCTCAATAATAATTGCTACATATTCACTGATAGATGTAGTTTATACTATGTTTTAATAGGTGTTTTAATGAGTTTATAAGTGTTTATTAGATGATTGTTAAATGTATAGGCTTAGAACTGTGTTCATGCGAGTATTTATTTATAGTCTAAGTGTTTGTGTGGTTTAGAGCAATTTTTCAATCTTAATTTTATGTTTCTTTAGGTGTTTAATATGTTTGTTAGTGTTAAAGATCAAACAAATGAAGAAAAAAGGTGATGAACATACATGGAGTTGCATGGTTTACCAGAGTCACGATTGTCAATCCCATGTCCTGATCATAACAGATGGAACCATAACAGATGCTTCCTAGGTGTGATTATTTCCATTTGTTTTAGGTTTGGGGGCATTTTCGGAATTGATTAAAGGGTAAGTGATAGATGGTTAATTGACTATATTTTTACCCTATATTTAATGTATTCTTGCTTGATATTTTATAATTTAGTTGTATATTTGGTACTTAATATGCTTGAAGTGTGTTTACAGGTTACAATTGCCTTCATGGAATTAAAGGAGAGGAATTTGGGCAAAAACGCTGCATAAAACAAACAATTAGCAATCTAGAAGGAGTGTATGATCGTGCACTTTTACATGCCCCTGCACTTTGCTATATCTGTTGATTTCCAATTATACACGTTCCTATGCACGGTTGTGTGCCTATAAACCTAGTTTTTCATTAAAAAATGATGTTTCAGAGGCAAATTAGGGGAGAGAGTGGCTGATGTTGTTCTAGAAGTTTAGAGACAATTCTAGAGGTGATTTGGGACCTTAAAGAGTGGAAAACATGAGATTTTAATTGACAGATCCATCAAAAGACAAGATCGAACATCTAGATTGTTAGAATACATGATAGAGAACAATCAGGGAGATTTAGAATTATGATTCTGATGTTTTCTACTCTATTTTTTGTTTATATGGATATGATTTTGTGTTTGCCAATGTATAGTTAAATTTTCTATTAGTATCTAGGTCACATGAACCCTAGTTGATTACCTTCACATGTTTTGATTCTTTTGTGAATGCAATTGTGTTTGTTGATTATTAAGATCTAATTATGCATTTTATTTATTGTCTATTAATATGAATTTTAGATTTTAATTTGATTTCATATTTAGTGATTGAGAAATTATAGGTTTGAATAGATCTATGATAATTTGAAAGAGTTGATTGCAATCCTAGAGAGATGACGACATAAATGTTCTATATTAGGGTTAAACCTAATAGAGGGATGCATATTATGGTAATGCAATCCTATAAGTTTTAACCTAAGTAATTTGGTTAGAGAACTTGGGATTAGTTGTTAGTAGACTCAATGTTAGCTACTAGCATAACTTAGGAATCTCCACAGTCTAATTAATCAACAACATAATTCCATGAAAAATAATTAATTAGTTAAGGGTTTAGCGGGATTCAAAGCCTAGGTACTAATTATCTAATATCAGTAATTAATTTAATGTCTCTAATTCTTTGCTTGAAATCATACTGCTTTTCTACTTTAATTGTTTAATTTTAGTTTCAATAATTCAATAACAACCAATCTGCAAACTAAATAATAGAATAATAGTAATTACTAGTACTTACTGTCCCCATGGGATTAACCTGTACTTGCTAATACTAGTTATAGCTACACCGTAAACTTACGGTATTAAATTTTGGCTACTCATGAAATAGTTCCAGTCAGTAAGACACATATTAAGAATGAAAAGAAGCCTAAAACATAATAGTCATCTTATATAAGTGGATCAATTAAGCGAGATCAAGAAGAATGTCCAGAATTTTAATTTTCTAAATCGAGCCCCAAATTGAGTTTTCTTTCTTTCCTTTTGCTATTTTCATCAACTTGATGTGTAACTTGAAGTTTCTAATTTCCATATTAGGTTTTATTTTGAAGTTATTTTGTAACTCTAATCTTTATTGATTCCATACAAAATTTTAGTGTTATAATAATTGTGCATTTCATACTTTGATAATAAATCAAGAGAGTGAGTCAACAGTAATCATATTAGGTTGTGTAATTAGAGTTAATAATTTAATAATTTACACAATTATCAAATCAATGATCATTCGAAGAGAGATCTTATGTGAGAACTTGATTATCAAATAGATAACTTCAAATCTAATTGAAAATGTTGGGATGTTTTATAAATTGAGAGGTTGCAAAATTTGAAATTTCAGATTGAATTTGATTAATTGATTAGGTATTGAGAGAGAGTAATCAATCCCTTAAGAAATACAGGATTGACAAATAACTGGATCAATAATCATTAAGCGAACAAAATAATGAAAGAATAAATCCTAAGAATTCATCCTTTTTCAACCTTAATTCAATTTGGCAGCTCAATTGTTATTTGTTTATTTGCTTAATTTTATTTAATTGTTTTAACTTTTGTCATTATTTCACTCAAATAATATTTTATTACCTTAGACAAAGTTAGGTTCAATTAGTTTCACCTATTTGCTTGTGGGATTAATACCTTTCGATACTACAAGATATGATCAGTATACTTGCAGGTATTGAGAGTTTTATTAGATATAAATCCTACTTAACATTCATGTTGAAAGCTCTAGTCTATTTGCTCCATAATTCAGGTAATCCATAAAGAAAGACCTTACGCACCTAAAATGGCTCAAACTGCCTTAAATTAAGCTTACCTGGAAAAAGTTTCAAAAAAGAGTTAACAAGAAGTATATGATCTCCCTTGTAAAATTCTTAATAGATGTATTTTTATCATTTTAGTGCTTGGTTCTCTCCTTGTAGACCTTGGCATTCTCATAAGCATCTAACCTTAGCTCATCAAGCTTATAGAGTTGAAGTAGTCAACTTTCACTGGCATCCTTTAAATGAAAGTTAAGGGTTTTGATCACTCAATAAGCGCAATGCTCAAATTAGATTAGAAATTGACATGATTTCCTATAAATTATCTTAAATGGTGACATGCCAAAGTCTTAAATGGTGAAATGCCAAAGGGATTCTGATAAGCTATATGATAAGCTTATAATGCTTCATTTGGCTTCATTGCTCAATCTTTCCTTAATCTATTAATCATCTTCTCAAGGATACTCTTGATTTCTTGATAAATTCCACTTGGTCGTTATTCTGAGGATTGTATCCTAAGATAACCTTATAAACCACCCCATATTTCCTCATAAGAGATTCAAATTAGCATATAGTAAAATGTATAATAACTTATTATAGCTCTAGGAACTTCAAACCTTAGGAAAATCACCTTCTTAAAGAGTTATGTTACTACCTTAGAATCATTTGTTAGGGATGCTATTGCTTCCACCCATTTGGAAACATAAGCTACCATTACAAGAATATACTTGTTGCCATAAGAAGATGGAAAATGGCAGTTGATTCCCCAAACATCAAATATCTTAATTGATTGACCTAATTATGAATTGGTCAATTATTTAATAATCACAAATACATGGTATAGTTGTAGTTAATACTAGCAAATACGGGTCGATCCCATGAAGCCTAGGAATATAGTACTTACTCTTCCCCTATTATCTAACCTAAGGATTTATTTTATATTTTAATGGAAAGGAACTAAAACCAAAACAAATAAAATAAAATAGGAAACAATAATGGACACAGAGAGAGTGGAATTCACTTAGAAAACTGTCATTATCAGAAATTTGTATCTAGGCTTGAATCCCCCTAAAACATTAACAGATTGATCATTTATCATGCAATTGTTTGTTGATTAATTAGACCATGGAGACTCCTATGGTATGCTAGGAGCTGACCTTAGGTCTACTAACATCTAGTCCTAATATCTCTAATCAAATTACTCAGGTTAAGTCTTATAGGATTGTGTTATCGATTTATGAGTCCCTCTATTAGGTTTGTCCCTAATTTGGAGGATTTATGTCATCCTATCTCTAGGGTTGCAATTAACTCCTTTTAATTACAGTAGATCTATTTAACCAAAGATTTCTTAATCTTTACATATGAAATTAGATTATCTATGAAACATTTAATTAGAACATAATAATCAATTGAACTAATTGCATTAACAAAGGAATCCAATCATATCAAAGTGTTAACATAAGGTTCATTTAACCTAAATACTAACTGGATGTTTAGTTATATATGATCGAATATGAAATTAAATATACAATGAAATAAAAACGACACGAAAACAATGGGTTGATAGTTCTAAATCTCCCTGATTGTCTTTATTAAATGTTCTTGCGATGTTGAGGCTTGATCCTAAATTCTGATGGATCTTTCGATGATTGCTTCATGTTTCCCACTTCTCTAGAACAAAATCATCCCTTTTGGACATTCTCCTCATTTGGAAATCTCCTCCCAAAGTCTCGTCTTTTGCTTTGCCTCTGAATCATCAATTTTGTATGAAAATTAGGTTTTTGGGTTATGCTAAGTCTTTTGCAAGACCGTGCAAGAGATTGTGCATAATCAAAATTCACAGAATATTGTAAAAATACATGGTCTTACAAAAGTGCACGACCATGCTCTCTTTCTATATTGTTGTTCCTTTGTTTTAAACTGCAATTTCGCTCGAATTATTCTCCTTTAAGTCCATAAAGGCAATTATCACCTAGAAACACACTTGGAACAAATTAGGTATCACATATACAATAAAAGTATAAAATATCAAGAAAAAAAACATCGAATATGAGATAAAATTATGATCAATTATGCACCTATCAAATATCCATATACTTAAGTTTTTGCTTGTCATTAAGCAAATCATAATCAAAATTGTAAAATTTTATAACATCAATCCATCATTAATTTCAATATCTCCATTTACATTATACATCATCATGTCATATTGAGTCAAATTGATATACAATTAGAGTCAAGTTTTCTTAAAATTAACTTCCTAAGCAATATTAATAGTAATCACATCAACAATCGCATTGAAATCAAAAGCATAAATCTTTACACCCTCACTAAGATTTCACTTAATGAGCTCAAGTTTTTAGGGTGAAAAGCATCAAAACTCTTAATCAATGCATAATAGAACTCTTACCATATGCCTGCAGTAAAATCACATCTCCACCACCTATCACTACAAGAAAATTACAGAAGAAAAATATATTGTTGCAAATTACCGAAAAAAATCCATTTCCATTGGTAAAATTGACAAAAAAATTTCATTTAGCGACGGTACTAATATCTGTCACTAAATATTGAGCCGATAAATTTTACGATGGACTTTAGTAGCGATATAGGATATCCGTTGGTAAATGATTTAGTGATGGTATAAGATATTCGTCGATAAAAAGGTGGGAATTATTGGTGGAATAAAAAAATTTGAGTTTACCTATGGAAATTTTCGTCGGTAAATTCCTTCTGTAAATTCTTTCTAAATTTAAACTCACCTGAGAGCTACCCCTCCCCACCTGTGTCTTCTTCTTCCTTCTTCTTGCAACTCATCTTCAATTTTCTTCTCTTTGGTTTCTCTGTTGTGGAATCCTTTTCTAGCTCGTCGGCATTATCTTCTCCGTTCATTATCATAATGTCCTTCGGTGGAGGTATTTTTGCAACTACTGTCATGTTTTTTTGTATATTAAATGAAAGTTGATTTGGGTATTTGATTACTTTAATTTATTTGTATATTTTGTGATTGGAAAACAAATTTAAAGTATAAATGTTAGTGATAGAAGGGACAAGACGTGATTTTAGTTGTGATGTTGGGATACATTTCTGATGCATGTAAGGTGTTTGATGAAATGTCTATTCTTTGAAAAAATGATTTCAATTCTTTATTTTCAGTTCTTTTTTAGTATGAATTTCATAATTTCAATTCTTTTACTTGAAATATGATATAACATACATTGATAAATTTGTAATGTGTTACGCTTAGATTATAGTATAATATGATATGCTTAGATGTAGGTAAAATTTAAAAAACAGTTTTAGCAAATTTACTAATGGAAAAAAAATCCGTAAGTAAAATATATTGGATTTACCTAAGAAAATTTTTTCCTGTAGGTAATTACCGACGAAATAACCAAATCCGTTGGTAATTTTTTGACAGAAAAATCTTCTTTTTCAGTAAATTTATCGACTGACGGTATACAAAATTTCCTTCGGTAAATTTATCGACGGTATACAAAATTTCCATCGGTAAATTTATCGACAGTATCAAAACATTCTGTCAGTAAATTTACCTACGGTCATATCTCAGACGTCTTTTTCTGTCAGTAAATTCCATCACTAAATAAGCTTACCAATGGAATGTGTACAAATGTTGTCAGTAATTTCTGTCGCTAAACTCTATTTTTCTTGTAGTGTATGTACAAACTAGAAACAAAAACCAAAAAGTCTTTGTTAGGTTGTAATAAGGCTTAGGTACAGTATGATTGGGACAAAAAAATGGTTAAGTGACAGAAATTTACTTAAAGAAATATCACAAGGCTTGTTACAAAACACACAGGTCCTTTCATTGCAAAACTTTATTGGTACCATAAACTTATTCTTTTTTTTTGTTCTTTCTTTTTTTTCTTTTCTTTTTTCAATAAACATTTAGTACCACAATTCAAGAAATATTGGACCCTTCACAAATTTCAAGTCTCAAGAATTAAATAATGTAAGTACCCTTTAGGGTTTAAAACAATAAACTGGTCTTCAAAGAAAAATATGATAAAGGTTAATATGTGTGTTTAATCAATGAAAAGGCTAAGGCTCAACTTGATTATTCCTAAATGTAAATCTAAGTCCCTTCATCATATCAATGCTTCTAATTTAAAAAATATGGTCTCAATATGCATAATAAAAGCAAGTTCTAGAATTATCCTACCATACATTGATAACACACATGAAATAATAAGAAGAGCTTTAAAAAGTTTGAAAATATGCTATATAGGCTCAAAATCTAACCAAACAAATTTGGGTATATATGTGTGTAAATAATATGCAAATTCCTTCATCTTGAAAATTTCAATGATTAAGAAAAATATGGCTTGGAAAATTAATTTTATTTTAACCATCATCCTTTTTCACACCATTCAAGTTAATATTTAACAAGGACATACAGTATTCATGGACAGATTTTATCCAATTCAAGAGAATGATTCATAAAATATTATAATCAAGACTATAATAAGCTTAAATAAATCACGTTAAGATTTATTAAACCCATCCCTACACTTAAAGTTGTAATATTGTACCCAATGTACACAATATAAGCATTTATGAAAGTGAGAGGGCTGTGAGTACTTTCCTGATTGTGACGATTTTCTTATGTGGATCTGTCTAATGTCAAACTAACATCCTTACAAAATATGAAAGAAAATGATAAAAAAAACAAAAGAAATAACATACAGAGAGTAAAATCTTATACTAAGATGAAAGTAAACATAAGATAATATCAAAATTGAATTAAAACTAACTCATGGGTTGCCGCCCATATAGCAATTCTTAAAGTTGATAGCTTGATATAACCTGCACGTTTTCGTCATCCAAGGTCTATGATCAATGGCTTGATTCCACCCTTTTCTCTATAAAGCATTTTTGTAGCTTGTAAGCAAGCCACCTTTTGAAAGATAATCAAAAGAATATAATTGATTAGATTAACAAAACTAATAGACTCCATTAATGCCCTTTTTAATGAAAAATTGTTAAAAATGTAAGGAATAACAAAATTCCTTGTATCCCTGTATGATTGACTAGATTAAGAAGTTTGTCCTCGAGAAAGTGGGAACCCTTTGTACTTAAGGTCACTACCAACACCTCATTAGTAGTTTCCTTACTTGGTTCCTCAACCACCTTTATCCACTCTTCTTCTTCTTCTTCTTCTTCTTCTTCCTAGATAAAGGCTTTTGGCTCATGTTGAGACCCCGCCCTCGTGGTTCACTTGTCTGACATCCTAAGTGACATTTGAATGCGTACTATACAAGGGTGGTGATCTCCCACTAGGAGAAACATCAAAACAACACCTTTTCCTAATTCAGGACAGGGTTATTTGGAAAAATCCTCAATCTTATTGCACCTATCTTGAGGCAATTAGCATAACTATCATTTTGGATATCAGATTAATATCATCTTAGGACGGTTTGAAAGAAAAAGACTTCGAGATCTACAATTTCCATGAAGGCCTCGAAGGCGGATTCTATCATCTGAAGGGTCAAAAATAGAGCAGACGATAGCATCAGACAAAAATAATGTATAGGAGGGGAAGTTTAGGTCACATAAGTAGAAAGCAGACGAAGTAAAATGACAGACGAAGCGGAAAGATAAACGAAGCAGAAAATAGACGAAGCGGAGTCAACTTAAGACGATGCAACTCTTAAGAAGAAGCAGAGTCAACTTAAGATGAAGCAAAGTCAACTTACGATGATGTAACTTTTAAGACAATATGACATCATTACAGAGATATAAAGTCATCAAAGACGATACGTCTTTACAGACGATACCTCTTTGCAGACAATGCATCTTTACAGATGATACATCCCTACAGACGTAATGACATCATCATAGATAATGTGATGTCATCACAGATGATACGTCTTCATAGACGATACCTCTTTGCAGACGATACATCCTTACAAACATAATGACATCATCATAGACGATGTGATATCATCACAGATGATACATCTTCACAAACAATACCTTTTTACAGATGATGCATCTTTACAGATTATGCATCTTTACACTCCTAAGTATTTCCCTTTTTAAGGATCACAACTTTTAACCTAGATGTCCAACAATTCTAGGCTATATATCGTTGCAAAACTAAAGGAAAGACTTACAACTTCCTAGAAGGCACACTTGCCTAAATCATCCTGGATTAATCTAGACCTTCCCTTGAAGTTTGAATATGAACTTTTCCCTTATCAAAACTTAAAAATGCGATGTACAAACTTAAAGAGAGTCATAATCCAAAAATGCAATTATATGCCACTTGTATCAAAAGATAAGAGTCTTACAAAGCTTTAGTAGGCATTTCAAGCCGCAAATATATTAATATCTTAAATTTCCAAAATACAGAAGGTATATAAACCATGATTTGCTCAAAATGCAACTAAAGCCTCTCTTTACAAAATTTGCTTCAAATACAAAATATACAAAAATTGGAG
>JAOQMP010000007.1:6140064-6156535 GCA_027563575.1 Erythroxylum pedicellare
TTGTAGCAAAGGAGTCGGTAATACTCTTCATCTTGTTTATGTTTATTATTATCCTTATACCATATCATGTATAGATTAGCATGATGATTTGGATATGTTGCTTCTGCTACAAATAAGATTTCTAAAAAGTTTTGAAATCTACCGGTGCTCCAAATATAGCATACTTTCTTTTTCCGATCCAACACACTTGTCTTCACAAAACAAGAAGAAGAAGGATTATAGCAAAAGGAGATAAGAAATGGACAAATATGAAGAGTAAATTGTCATGACAATTTATTTATAGTCGTGAGCTTCATTCACACCCATTACAAATGTGTCATTGACATGACACTCTTCTCAAGCTCATGACACACATGACGTGGCACACTAATTCATGTCCATAGCTTTGCCACTTGCCCACCCGAAGCCCTACTTTTTAATATAAATAGACATAATGTGACGACAGAAGGCATGAATTGTTTGGAGAAGTGTTTTGGAGTCATGAGCTCGTAGTTTTGAAGAGAAGAAAGGCAAAGCTCCATTCTTTTGGAGACCATAAAGGGTTGAGCTTCCCAAAATTAGTTTAGAGATGATATCAATGTCAAAAAAGACAGCTAATCATTCTCTCCATTGTGTTTGTTGTTCTTTCTATCTTAGGAATTGATTATGTTATCTTATATTTATTGTTTTGGTGTTATGTAAGAATGATTTAATGCTCTATTTGATTGTTTTTATGTATGAACACATTGCTAGAATCAAATAAAATATGTAGTCGTTGTGTTTCCAATTCATTTGTGGCAACTAATGGTTTCGAATCATTAAGGATAAAATAACCTAAGTTAAATGACCTAAGCTTGTGTGGTTGTTACCTTAATTAATTTGTTTTCCTAACTTATAATGCAGCTGTCTGATTAAATCTAGAGAGTTTGTTCTAGATTGTTCGATAGCTAGGTTTAAATAACTAGCTCTTCTTAATTAAACATGACCTAAGGGAAAATCAAGGTGAACAAAGCTTATCATTAACCTACGATTAATAATTGCTAGGAGAGGTATAACAATAACAACTCAATGAAGGATGTTTAATTGTGTGTAGGCCGAGATTGAACAAATGACTGGTTTCCTAACGTATTCATCACTTTTCATCATTTTTAAATTATTTTCCTTCATTTTCTTTGTTAATTGAATTTCACTTTATTTTGTTATTAAAACAAAATCCCATAACCTAACACCAATTGATTTCACTTCAAAATCTTTGCACACACCCTCTGTGGGATTAACCTAGACTCATCACAAGTTTTAGGTCTAGTTATTTTAAGTAGTGTTATGAGGTGCTGCCAATTTTAGCCCCATTACTGGGGAATGCAGTGTTTTTGTTTTTGTTTTATATTTCAATTGGTGTTTTGTACACATTTGTTTATAATTAGTTTCTTTTCAGTTATTTCTTGATCTTTTCACTTTTTTTTAGTGTTTGTGTGTTGAAAAAAATTTAAAAAATAAATGAAAGGAAGTTGTTTCTTTTATAACTCATATTCCCAATCTTAAGGCTCAGATTGGAATGATCATCCTAACTTTAGTTATGGATGGGATAACCAACAAAATTACTTCCTTGATAGTTTGTAGAACGCATAACAATTCTTGTATAGAACAGAAGCTTCTTATTATGACTCAGGTCTATCTCTAGAAGAATTAGTTAATGTTGTCCCTGCTAACACTTTGTAATTTTAGCAGAATGAAAGGCAATTTTAGCAGGATACAAGGTTTAGCGTCCAAGATTTGGAGAACTAGTAAAAATTAAGTACATCTCTAAAAGAATTATTTAGTGTTTTTATTGCTAATACTGTGCAAGTTTAACAGGATATGATACAATTCTAGTAAGATACAACATCTCGAATCTAGAACTTGGCAAGCAAGGTAAATCAGCTAGCAAAAGCTATCAATCGCCTTGCATTATAAAGCAAAGAGATGTAACTATCTCAATCTGAGGTGACATTTGTACAGAGATCTGACAGAGTGAAGAGGAGCTTAAGAATCTTGAGAGAACTACTCAAGGAATTGTTTGTGAAAAAGAAGTTGAGGAAGAGCTCGAAGGAGAAAAGGATACATCATTTAGCTCAAAGGTGAGTACTGAGTCCGTGATTATTGTTAATACTAACCCTTCACCTTTATATAGTAGATTGGAGAAATTGAAATAGGAGGAAAAATGTGAAGAGACATTCGAAATATTCCAAGAGTGTAACGACTCAATAGTGATTAAGATTATGAAGATAAAGAAGTCAATGTATATGAATGATCATCAACTAAGGCTATATCTTGAAGATCCTCGTGTGGAGGAAGCACATGTGACACTTGAAATTTGTTATGTGATGAGGAAAACATGGAGTTGAGCTAACGACAATAAACAAAGGAGCTATTTAGGAGCTAACCTAAAGGAAGTTTGTTTCTTTTCCTTTACATTTCTGCATTTTTTATATGCATGCTTATTTTAAAGTTTATTTGTTTCTTACGTGTTTCTAAGTTTTCAAACAAAAAAAGAGAGAATCAAACAAACACACAAACATTTTCTCTTTTCTACTGCTTCTAGGACCATATAATTATGGTTAGAGAGTGAATTGATTAGAAGAATCCATGGTAACTTTGACATGTACTTTTACTCTTGTGATTCGTCAATATACATTATCTTTATAAGAGTAGTGACTAATGCTAGACATAATCCAGTGAGATTTTGAGCCTGTATAGACTGAAACATCCATACCAGTTTCATTGTATTTTGTTTATGCATGACCTTCATGACATGTACATTCTGAGTTTGTTTTCATTTTTTATTCAAGACCACATTTTTATCACATATGTGAACATGGAAATGATATATGCATTCTTTCGTTCATAAGCTAAATAAACCAAACAGCCTACCTATTTATATGATTTCCTTTTGATAAGCCCTTTGAGCTTTATTTGCCTTTTCTTTTTGTGCTAACCACAGTATATGCTTTAAACTGAACCAAATGTCCTACCTAAGCCTTAAAAGGAGTGAAGCATTTGTTGATTATTAATGATTGTGGATGTACAAAAGTATAAGTGTGGACGTCTACATATGTGTAGGATGGTTATAATTATTAGGGTGTTATTTTATGTCTTATTAATGAAATTTCCATATTGATGTAGCTTCTTTCAATTTTTAAATGAAAAGAGAAAGAAAGAAAAAGAGAAAAGGAAAAGAAAATAAAAATAACAAAAAAGAAAAAGAAAAAGAAAAGAAAGAAAAGAATGTTTGAATAAAAGTATCAAGGAGAAAATACATTTGTTTTGAAAATTTGTTCACGATTAGTTTATCCTCTTAAAATTATATTGAATGGGTGATTTGAATATGTTGCATATGAGGTAGATGTTGTTTTAAAGAATCACTATTTATGGTTTTAATGTATTGTTTGTTATCGTTTTTATGAGTGATCCCTTCTAATTGGTTATGTTTCATGTGGTTTAAGGTGTGAGGTGTGAGAGCTTGAATTTGAGAAGTGAAACTTGATTTTTTCAGTCATCAGAACTGATGGTATGAATGTTAATTTCTGGGCTTGATGTTATATTGATTGTTTTTCTTATTTCATTAGTTTTGATGGATTTTATATAACACTATCCAAATACATCTCACCTTACCTTTACCCACATTACAACCTTAAAAAATCCTTTGATTCATGATTATACCTGTGACTTTTAGTGATGGAGAAATGAAATAATATGCAAAGTTGTGGAATTTCTTGATCATGAATTGTATTTGATTGTACCTATGAATTTACCATATTTAACACATTGTGTCTAAGTCTACCTCTAGATTGCTCAATTTATAAAGGTGTTGAATGTTAATTAATCATGAGTACAGCATTTAATGTTGATTTTTTGCTAAGGTTTTTAAAAGTTATTCCGCTTTATTTATGATTATCTATTCTTAGGAAATATGGAAAATGAGTAAGTGTTTTTTGGTTTGTGACTTTAATTATGATGTTTTGCTCGAAGATGTTCAAAAACTAAGTGTGGGGGAAATTGATAGTGTGGGGGAAATTGATATGTTCTTAATTGATTATACCTTTATTCCATAACACTTAGTAGTTAATGATATGAAATGCTTAAGACATTCACTTGAGTTCATATTTGGTTTCAGGTATAATTCAAAAGCGAAAGAGCTAAAGTGAGTCAAAAACACAATCTTTGAGTCATCTTCTTGAGATTCACACTCACTTGTCTTCATGAAACAAGAAGAAGAAGGATTAGGGAAAAAGGATACAAACCTCCTTTTGAGGAATGAGCAAGCTATACACATCTAAAAGGCAATCCTTATTGATAGCTCCATGTTGCACTACTCACCACCTGGACTGATTAATAGGATAATGTTATTTTCCCCTACTAAAGGTCTTCTAAAAAGGAGCAGCCTCGTAATCATCTACTATGGTTGTCTTCTTCCTAGGGAAATGCCTCCCCTTTCTAATAGTGAGGAAATATGTTATGACACTCTAGAAGACTAAAGGTTTAGTTGACATTTTACAGAATGAAGATAACCTCTTCTTGTTCAAGTTCAATAAAGCATCTTCAGTGCATGAAATAACAGAATCTAGTCCCTAGCATATGCAAAATCACCCTCTCCTTCTTCAAATATAGAAGTTGGGTATCAAACTGTAGGAAATCCATTAGAAGCATGTCCTTTTATGGGTAAAATTTGACCATGCTCCTCTAGAATACTGGAGCACAGAGTGCTTAAGCTCCCTAACTAGCTATATTGGGAAACGTCTCTACATGGAAGAAGCCACATCCATAAGAAAGCCTATGGGATATGCTCGAATTTCTATTAATGTTGATATCTTTAAGGAATCTCCTAGAAGTATTTCCCTTGCTACGCTTAATTGATGGGGATCAGTGAGTTCAAGACACTATCCAAGTTTCATACCAATAGGGAAAGAATTGAAACCAATAAGAAGGATGTTCAATGCAGGATACTATGAGGAACTTATGGGACTCGAGGAAGAGCCCAATAAGGAATCCGCCACTAACTAGAAACAAATATCTACCAACATAAAGCATAAACCACAAATTTAGTGATAATTAAAGAGGATGTCAATTTCCCCTCACCAAAAAGCCACTAAAAATGATAAACCAAAGCTACCTGATGCTGCTAATCCCTCAAAAGAAAAAGGAAAGGAGATAGTCCAAGGCTTTGATGAGGCAATTCCTAAGTAAGGAAAGTTCACAATAGTGAAGAAGAGGGAATCAAAAATTCCGGTCATAATTGAATCGCCAAAATCTACCAAAAATGATGAAGCAGAGCTACCTGATGTTGCTAATCCCTAAAAAGAAAAAGGAGATAGTACAAAATTCTAATGAAGAAAATCCTAAGCAAAGACAGTTCACAACAGTGGAGAAAAGGAAATCTAAATGCAAAGTTAAAAAGAAAACAAAAAAAATTACTTAATATGTCAACTTATGTATGGAATACTAAAGGTATAAACAATTCCAAAAAGCATCTTTTGATATTTGACTTTATTAATGGTATTAGACAATTTATTTTTTGGGTTATTTGAAACAGAGCTTAGTAGTAAAGCATATCGAAACTCCTAGTTCTTGAAAAAATGGGAAACAATCACAACCATTACCAATGGAGGATAGCTGTTTCTTAGAACCCTTATCAGATCCAAATTCCATAAATGAGAACCTCTATACAAAGAATTTATTTACACATCAAAAATGATGAATTGGGAAAATTATGGACTCTTTAGAAGGAGCTCACCAGCCTAAGCTCAATGATCTTAAGTCCTTGGTTGCTTTTATAAGACTTTAACTGTGTTGTCTATATCTCTGAATCATAAGAAGAAAGGTGTAACACCAAACCTAGCAAGGAATTAGGATCATTCTTATCTTCAATATGAGTGAATGACTTAAGCTCTAGTGCATTTCTATTAACTTGGACAAATAAATTAGAGGGCAGTTAGAATTTAACGAAGAAGCTTGGCAAAAGTGTATCTAACCAAGATTGATTCCAATACTTTCCAAATTGTAAAGAACATTACCTTAAGAACTTAAGTTCTAATCATCGTCTCCTTATTATTTAAAATTTAAGTACTACATGGAAGAGTGCTTCTCAATTCAAATTCTTCAATTATCTATTAGAAAAGGAGTTCAAAGACGTAGTACAAAAAGGACTTTAAAAACAAGTTGTGGGGCACAAATCCTTTCAATTGCGTAAGAAGCTACAAGCTATAAAAGAAAATTTAAGTAGATACTTCATATACAGTTATATGCTTAAGATACTTTACTTAATCCTAAATAATAAGAGTTTTCAAATAGTAGTTGCATCTTTTGAATCTATACGACTTACAGAAGATGATGTGAATGTTATGCAAATGACTTATTGTAAACCAAGGTGACATCAAAGAATATCAATACAAATTTTTTATGATTGAGACTTAAAAATGAAATTCATTATACTTTAGAAGGTGGTCAAAATGTTTTTGAGAAAAAAAATCATTAACATAAATTTATAATATCCCTCATATGTCTTAAACATTATTTTATAAATATTCCTGATATAAACCCTTATCTGATTATCGACTTAGAGGTCAAACTTAGAAAAATAAGTCATACCCTCGAACATATCAAATAACTCACCCACCAACCAACTAAGAGTTTTGTAAGCAACACAAAACAAGCACTACCCATCCTTCTTTTTTATCAAGATCATTAGAGCTGTGAAAGGACTAACAATTTGCCTAATGATATCTTGGCTTAATATCTCTTTCCCTAAATATTGGATTACTATAATGATAAGGTCTCAAATTAATGGTCATGGTTCCCTCTTTTAGCAGTTATGTGATCACAGAATCTATTATGTGGAAATCCAATAGGTTGATTGAACACATCATCATATTCCACCAACAGCCTATATAATTAAGCCTTTTACTCTTTAACAAATGCATAGTATCAACCAAGTTTACTATCATCGAATGGAAAGAACATTAATACAATTCCTAGTTTTGATTACAGGTAGCCTCTTTCAGAATTAAAAATTGGCATATTACATTCTTAGAATCAATTTCTTTACCCAGCCTCTTTCAAGAATTAACGTCAAATCCTTTCTTTCCTCACTTTGTAACTCCACCATCTCACCCTTCCAATCAAATCTCATACGCCTGTTGAGTAAATGCAGGCTATATCACTAAGATGATAGCTACTACACTCACAATAACATGTCATTCTCCTTATGACATTCCTTTATAGTTGATCGAAACAGTCACACATCACAAAATTGTAAGTACTCCCCTCTTCTATTTGTTCAAGTATCATTCTTCTGTTAAGTTTCCATAGAACTTTTATTTGTTAACACTTAATGGAGTTTGTACGTACTATCACTTATAATAAAATAATTGGTTGCCTTCCTACCTCCTCTTTGATCTCACCGTCATCTTCATCCTTTTTATTTTCTTTTTTTTTTTGTCTGTCTGTATACTTCTCCTAACACCAAAAGTACAATGTCTTGGCCTTCCTCTTATCGATCTCCTTTTTATTAATAGTTCCAGGTACCTTAACTTCCTTGTTTCCTTTAAAGAAAATTATTTAACAATGGTATTGACAAGATCCCTTATTAATTCTTTTACTGATTAACCTGACTCAACCCAACTATAAGATTTCTAGGAACTCTTTCTGCACCTCGACATTACAATGACATTAATGAAATTACTAGTTTGTGTTTTTTGGCCAAATCATATACCTGGTGAAGGCTTATTAGATTGTAAATCTTAACTAGGAATTATATCTTCGACTTTAATCCTTTTAAGAACATGCTAACCAAGTATAGCTCTCGCATTACTAGTTTATGGAACAGTATATTAAAATCAATACGATACTTTTTTCGGTTTCCTCTTTGCTTGAATTCCTTCAACTTGCCTATAGGATTTTAGGTCCCTTTAAATCTCTACTACAATGCCAAGATATACTCCCTTATCTCAATGGCCTCACCGTTAACTTATTCTTTAGATATAGTTTGTGCTCCTTAACGCTTGTTCTTTTAGGTGTATATCTACTAAAAAAACCTTTATTTTAATTGGTTTCTAGTCAAAACTGAAAAATTGCTCACATTTGAAGATCCATGATCAAATACCTTCTCTCTTAAAGAAAAGTAAATTCAATATTACTAAAGTGGGTGGGAATGTTGTACTGTCCACCTTGCGTTCCTTCTTGGTTTTACTTAGGCACTCTTTGATCTCCTTCCTCTATGTTAGAATATCTTGGTCTATTTTGTTGATGAAGTTGTAGGATCCACTCCTTTAGCTTTTGCATGCTTCTTTCATCTTTATTCTCTAATTCCCACATTTGATTTTTAAGGTGTTCTTAAGAGTAAGCCTATCACTACTTTCCACACAGACTAAGATCATCAACTCTAATACCAAATTTGTTAGTGTTTATTTTCCCTAATTTATAATTTGCAATATATGTGAAGCATATTAAGGACTTCTAATCCAAAATAAGAAGATAAGCGAGAGAAAGATGTAGAAGTAAGAAGTGGATAATGTTATTCATTGAAAAATTAAGAATTTGTTATATAATGGCTATACTAGTCGTTAGACATTTCCAATGAAATTATAACACATGTTAAACTTTCTCTACTCTTTCTAATCACTATCACACTGTTTTATCACCTGCTACTCCTTTCTTCTCTCTCTCTCTCTCTCTCTCTCTCTCTCTCTCTGTGTGTGTGTGTTGTGTAACTTTCAAAAATTATATATCTTTCTTCCTTTATTTCTCTCTCTTCATCTTTTTGCTAGAGTTTCTCTACTTCTTTCCTTCTTTCTTTCCTTTTCTTTATCTCTCTCTCTCCAAATTATAGAAGACCTATAATGATACAACTATTGCAACTAGGAGAGACAACTAGTTAAACAAGGTAACTATTCTTATAGAGTGAGGCAACTCATATATCAAGATTGATAGATTGTTATAACTTGTCTAACTAAGTGAGGCAACTCCTTAATTATGATGTAATTCGCCTAGATACACATATCCAAGAGTCATAAAATTAGTAGACTTAGGTGAGACAATTGTTAGCACGATAAGACAAACATAGACACATAAGTCTAATTAAGTGAGACATTTTTACTTTCCAGGTAAGACAATTGTTCTAGTAAATTAAAACAACCTAGCTGAAAAATAAATGTTCAAAAGTAATATACCTAGTCTAGTTAAATGAGATAATTGTACCTTAAAAGTGAGGAAATTGTCATAATAAAGTGAGATAACTCACTTAAAAAAAACAAATATCTAAGAGTAATATAACTAATCTAAGGGATTCAAGCAATAGTTTCAGTGCAGTAAGGCAACTCTCTAACCTAATTGTAGCACATAAGCATATAAATGGGTAGGCATGGTAAAGCTTGCTCGGCCTAGCCTGGTCCAACACGAAATCAATGGGCTTAGCGTGAGTTGACCGAGTTTCCGGTTAGACTTAGCGATTTTTTTTTTAAATTTTGAACTTCAAAACAATGCTATTTTATTTTAAAATTAAAAATATATTTAATCAAGCTTCTTCATGCTCGATCGGGCTTCAAGCAAGCTTGACTCAAGCTAGGAGTCTTAAGCCCGATCAAGCTTAAGGTCATGCCAGCCCAAACACAAAATTTCTACTTAGGTTATTACCACCCTCATAAATTAGGAAAAGAGAAAGGAAGGGAGAGAGGGGTGGAGAGAGACCAAAAGATAAGGGGGAAAGGGAGAATGAGGGGAAATGAGGGGGAAAATGAAAGAAAAAGAGAAAGAGATTAAAATTAAAATTAAAAAAAAAAGAGATAAAGAGATTTTTAAAATATGTTTTAAAAAGAAAATAAAAGACTAAGAGAACACAGATAAGATTTAAATTAAAGATTGTTACTAACATTTTAATATAATAAATTACATTAACTAAAGAAAATAACAATTTTAAAAAAGATCCTTTTAATTAATTAAGTAGAGGTCACACGGATTTTGATTGCTTCAAAAACAATCTTTTTTTAAATAAAAAATTTTTAACTTATATTTTGATATAAGCGTTAATAATTAAAAACAACTTGTTTACCCTATAAAAAGAAGCAAACGTTCGTATTATGCATAGGAAACAATTTTGAGATCCAAAATTTTCAGTTCCTGTTAATCTGTTGAGTTTCACATTGATCGTGGAGAGACCAATTTCTAAGGAAGGTTGTGGGTCATTCCTTATTCTTAAAGAACCAACTTCCATACATATTTTTCATTCAACAATTAAAATTAAAATTAAAATTAAAAAAATTTACAGGCGTGACAAATCGTATCACGGACGTGATAATTATATTTTAAGAGTAAAATAGAAAGTATAATTGACTTTTGCATGTTATAATTTTAAGCAGTTCAGTGAAACATTCCTTTACTGGAGCGTTTTCTTTTTCAACTTATAATTTATCATAATTCCAATCAAACTTATAAGATCCAAGAGAAGTATGAACACCGTATGACTCCCATGATAAGAACATTCATCATTGAGAATAGGAAAGTGAAACAAGCATAATAATCTTTCAGATAAATTGTCATATGTGGGATACGTGCTCCAACATATACAGATATATATATATATATACCAACATATATGTATATATATGTACATATATAATTAGAAAATTATTCAAATTCAAATTAAAAACGAGCTTGTTTGTTTCCTAATTCTTTAAGATTAGTCGGTTTGGACTTGATTTAGCTTCAACCAAGCTTCATCCCAAAAATATATGCATATATATAATATATATATATAATAGGAAAGTGAATTCACTTTCCTGTTCCCAATTATGAATGTTTTAATCATATAGCGTCCATTACTTTAACGTTTTTATCATGGGAATCATATGGCGTCCACTACATCTCCTGGATCTTCTAATCGTTTAGCGGCCACTGGATCTTCTCCCAGTGGCCGGATCTTTAGCTCAAGAAATGCCCTCCAAACAAATCCAAAGCCATAATCTATACATGCGTACATATACATAAAAGGTTGCAAATATAGTCATCTTTCACCACGTATACCTATTATCTTAGTAAATAAAGGCTCAATCCATGGTAATAATGATTAAAAAGGTTTGCACTATCAGAAACAGAGTTTATTGCAAGGACAACGATATCCACAATTAAAAACACGGTATAACAGTCGAGGAAATTAAGAAACAAATCAAGAGCTACCACTAACTAGACAATTAGTATACAAGAATGTTTGCTAACTAAAGTTAGTATACAAGAATTTGTGTTCCGACGGTTAATGTCCTTACCTTTGACAAGAGCATAAGGTGACTAAAAGAAGTAAAAACCCTATGTTGGAAAATTACAGGTGTAACTTCAACGGCTGCATACAAAGGTCTCTCATCTCGGCAACTGATCCGGTGTGTGGTTGCTTGTGGTAGATGATGACGTGGTCCTACCACTCACCAATCCATTATCTGCGGGCGGGCTTGATCCCCATTTTCCATCGGACTCTGTAGGTTCCATCACTTTAACAGACCCATCCGTCAAGCCAATAGCAAATTGGTTAGGCTCCAACGGGTGTGCAGCAACCACAAGTGGGTACACAGGTTGGCTGCTACAATAAAACCAGCCCACAAACAATTGAGAAATATCAAAGGTAACATTAACATTAGGTCAGAAATTTTGGGCAGAAGTGCATAGAAACTCGCGGATGGGTTGAAATGGATCGTGCAATTGAGTACGCCAAATGTATTAAAATGTGTGCAGCTTAAAAATGTCAATATAAAGAAGGGATGAACAAAATTTGGACGTAATAAAACCTGAAGACGGCATACCCATTCAAGACCGACTGGGACTGCGACTGCGACATATATGCTGATGAAGCAATGCGACAACGTAATTTCAGGCTATCAGCATCAAACACCGCAAGATTACCATCACAAAATGTAGCATAAATTAACTGGCTGTTACACGAGTATGCCGCATAAGATAGAGGTGCAGACAATAAATCTTGCGGGACCCACTGAAACAGGCAAAAGAATAAATACAGATGTCAGTTGCATTGACAACTATAAAAATGTACATTACTCATCTGTCCTCCCACCTGCCTAACACGTTCCATCTTTGAAGCATCATATATAGCCAACTGGGTCTCGTGAATAACTAGCAAACGAGTCTGATCAGCATGAAACTGCACCCGAGTGTCACCAGTTGGTGCCTTGCCTGCTGGAATTTGGATTGGAACTGATTTCCTTTTCTCCCATGTATCAATGCTCCACATGCAAATCTACAAACGAAAGGAAGAAATCAACATCGTAAAAACAAGCATTTCAATTTCAAGGCTCATGTAAGTAATGATATTAACCCAATCAAATTATTGCACAATTCAAGTCTGGATTAGTTGCAACAGGATGCGTTAAACAGATCAAAGCTAAAGCATCTAGTGCCTTCTACTTACTTGTGCATCAGCGCCCGACGAAACCAAAATATTAAGATTGGTTGAAAAGGCCAAACCAGTTATCCGTTTTTGATGACCCTTCAATTTTGATTTTACCTAAAACAGGCAAACCAGAAACATCAGGGCCAGTTGCTAGAGTGGAAAAAAAATCCCGAAAACGAATAACTCAGTACAAACTTCAAGAAAGTGAACACCTCATCAACTCGAACATTGTATATATGTATGGTCGAATCCTCCATTCCAATGGCTATAACGTTATTATCCTGAGGGTGGAATGCTAGAAAAGTTGAAGCTGGGGGAGGAGACATGAATGTTGTCATTACCTGCATACCAAGAAATACATTCAATATAAGCAAAAACCATAAACACGAAAACTGAAATGTGTTGCTTCAGCTGGGCATGTACCTTGAAGGTCATCATATTAAAAAGAGAAACCTTTCCACCTGAGGCTGACATTACATATGAGTCATTTTTTGAAAGCGCTATACAAGGGACTGCTTCGTCAAGGTTAACACCTGACACATCATTAGTCATAAGCAGACCATTGTTGGGTTGCCAATGTTGTGGAACAGTGCTCGCAGTGGCCTACAAACAGCACCCAATATATCCAACAGTTTAATGAAACCAAGCACAGAGAAAGATTTAGAGACAATTCATTAAGCAAACTTCGCAAGAACTGTAGGCAACAGAAGAAAACCATACAATACCTTTCCAGACGGATTTTGCTCATCACGAGCCCACTTCCATAACTTCTGTATCCCATTCGTCCCTAGTGCCAAAACTCCAACACCAGAATTTGTATACAGAAGTCGAACAACCTGCATGCAGGGAAAGGGAAAACGGAAGTTGAAACATGTAGTCGTAGAAAATTAAGCAGTAGTTTCAAAATCAGGTGCAATTTGCAGACACCTTGGTAGAAGTGACAGTGCTTTCTGGCAAGGTGACTAAACGACATTCACCAGGATCCACAATTTCAGCCAACTGCCACGGTTTTGATTTATCAATTGTATCATCCATAGTTTTTGGCTTTTCCAAGCTTCTATTTATGGCATCAACTCCATTCTTAAATAAGGAAATTGGAAAGAACAGGGTTAAGCAATTTAAAATTGATGAATTAAATTACTGAACTAAGGTAGCTTGTAAAACAATAACAGAGGGAGCTAGAATATACAAAACTATGTTAATTAGATGACTAAGTGTACTCAATCCACCCATACAGGTTCCAAAAACGAAATTAAACACAAGCCTTTGTGGCTAGAAATAATGACTACAGAGAATCAGACACATAACAAACCTTAACCACTAATTGAAATCTAAGGATACCTCAATACATAAAATGGTATATAGCAATGAAACAAGCTCGGGACTACAACTCACCACAATACCTCTGAAAAAGTAGATAAGTTAAAACCTAGATTTTATATTTTGACGTACAAGAATTGGTGATGGTCTGACAGGAGAGCTCCTTTCCACTTTACAATTGACTGGACTGATAGTTGTGACACCCGAAGCAGAAGCCTGCAATGAAGAGAGACGCCAATAGGCCTTAGAAGGTAGAGATGTTTTTAAAATAAACACCAAATGAGCTAAAGGTAGATACTTTCTAAAAGAAACAACAAATGAGCCAAAAACAAATCAAACTAACCTTCATAGCAGCAGCTTCAATAGGAGACTTAAATGCTTCATAAGTTTCCACTGTTTTTAATGCTCTCATGCCAGTAGCATTTGCGAGTATCTTGAATCCATTGTCTGCGCTAACAGCCAGAAGATTCCCTTCCTTGTTGAATCTCAAGCGTGGAAGACTCTGATAGTAATTTGAATGATTAGCTACAGAAGTTCAAAATAAATTGCTCCATGGAAAACATACAAACTTACTGGTAATCCACCATCTGCTTCTGTGCTTGTTAGCACATTAATGTTGTCCATATGCCAAAACTTTATCTGGCTATCTTCACCTGCAGCCAAAAAGTGGTTTTGAGTGGTTTCAAATTGCACAACACCACCTGTTGATTTCTTTCTAAACCCAGAATAATGCCTCTTTATTGCTCCTTCACTTTCATTCCATTCAACTAGAAAAGATTCCCCATCTTTGCTTGTCCCACAAGAGAACAACCTAAGAAAATAAAGGAACCAAAGATAATGAGCAATTACATTAAGGGCATAAAACAAATGGCACTGAAGAGCCAAAAGAAAAAATTGGAGTTAGAGAAAACACAAGTTGTTTTAGGTCCATCATTTAAGTTTTTCGATCATACCTACTACCATCAGCACTGTAATGCATTGTAGTGCACCAACGGCCTGGAGCATTATAGTCAACTCTTGGACCCATATTATCATACAGCCAAGCTTTTATTTTACCATCCACTGCAGTTGAGAAAATGAACTGCAACCTCGCAACCAATATGGTCAATAACAGTGCAGAGTAGCATACAACAGAAACCAACCATGACAGAATCGAGGCCTATTTGCAGAACTTTTCGATGTAGAGAAGTTCACAAAGTGATACTTGAAGTACATCAGTATTCCAAAGCAATAAGTTATTTGATAGGATAAACCATTGTTTACAGAAAGCAGACAGACATGATTGACAAGCAAACATTAGGTTTAAGTCTCATTTCTTGTCTCAGACTAGAAAGGTGTGCACAAAAAAACAAATGAACTATTATGTTATTATGTAAGGTACCTGGATGCTCTCTTTGTGGTGTGGGCAAATAGAATAAACTGGCGCCTCGTGACCTTCAAAATTAAACAGCCTCCGTCCAGTTAAATCCCACACCTGTTCCAATGGCCTCATTACATTATACTAGAATCTTCCTCAATAAATCTTATAATAATGGTTTTTATCTCCTACCTTTATTAGTTTGTCATCTCCACAAGTTATGACACATAGTTGCTTGTTAGGGTGAGCAAAAGCCAAGTCATTAACGCCACCAACATGGGCATCAATCTGTGATGAAGACAGAAGGTAAATAATAAAAGAGCAGTAACATATCTTATTTCTTCAAACAACTAGTAGGATGTCAACACACCTCCAAATGCTCGCGCAAGCCATTTGACCCAGTATAAGCATACAAATGGATCAAATGTTTATTAAATGAAACCCCTGCATTAAGAAAAGGAAAAGGAACTAAGACATAATAGCTCACGTATGATGCCACTATTTAAAAACACTACATACCCACAAAATTTCCAGCTGAACTCCAAGTAACACGGTTGACAGAAATTGGTGCATCCTTGACATAAGAGGCCTGCAAGAGATTCCATATTTAACACCTTGATAATTTAATCGCTTGAAATAATCAACAATTGTTGATGTGGCTGTTAAGTTAACAGCTTAATGAAGCATATTGTCCCAGTTCATACACAAATTCAAAGGAAACATATATAGTAGTAAATATAACCTGAAATTGTAGGGAACAAGTTGTCACGTCCCAAACTCTGAAGGGCTTAGAGGCCAACCTCTCCCGCACCCCAAGTTCCCATAATGTAACCTCGCCATTAGCAGCACCAACTATTCAACAAACAACAATTGTTAGGGAGGCCGAGGAGGATGACAAAATGTATTCCAACTAAACATAACACAGCATTGATCCCAAAAACAAAGAATCTCAATAAGAAGATTAACACCATACCAAGAAGCAATGTGTGATGAGAAGGATGAAAATCCATGCTCATGACCGTTGACCCTTGATGCATGGTGAAGGCAACTGTCCTTGGTAGATCTTCGAGAGACCAAGGATGCTGCTGGCGGGAACTTGGATAAGTAACCTGAATATAAAGAGGTACAAATCTAAGTGTCATAAGAGAAAATTGCAAACAGGGAACTCTATAGATGCAACAAAAGGTATAATGAAAAACCCTAGAATTACATCAATGGCATACAAATTTAAAATGACCTCTTCAATAGATTGAGCAGGCCGTAGACGTTTCAATAGTTGCTCATGATCTGCAGCTTGAAAATCAGCCATGTTTGGAGCTGTTGATGGTGTTGGAGGTCGTTTTAGGACTGAAACTAGAAAGGTTAAAATTTTTGTAAGAAACAAACTTTAC
>JAOQMP010000007.1:6164377-6179957 GCA_027563575.1 Erythroxylum pedicellare
TTATATGAACGGTGTGAAAAAAGGGAGTTATGCTTTATGTGTGATCTAATTTACAATTGGATAAACAAATGAAAAATATTTATATTTCTCTTTGAAAAATGTTTAAAATGTTATTCATTAAAAACTACTAACAGATTACAATTAATCTAATTTACGAGGAATTATAATTATTTATCATAAATAATTTTAAGTTCCTTATTGGTAAATATGTTTAATCTTTAGAGTTTATAGTAATCAACTTCATTATAAATATGCTTAAAATATATAGTTTCTATTTTTATTTAGTAAAGGTTTTTGAAAAGTAAGCATTAGTTTTTAAAGGTTTTTGAAAAGTAAACACTAGTTTTTCTAGTTTTCCATTTTTTAGGATCCAAAATGAGATGTAAAATATAATATGAATGATTCTTCTTAAAAAGAAACTGATGTATTCTTTCCAATGTCACATTTGACCATAAATTATTTTGCCTTTCCTTTTCTATATATGATATAACATCTTGATCCCAAATTATCTATACATGAAGTAGCTAAAACTAAAATATTAACTACTGACCAATGTAAGCATTTAAACTATATAAACTAACAAATAACATTTAAAATTATTAACGATAATTTGAAACATTAAAGAAAACATATATTTATATTCCATTTCATAATCTCTCTCTCTCTCTCTCTCTCTCTCTATATATATATATATATAACACATTATATTCTACATTGTTTTTTAAGTTGTAAGTTATTTCATTGGCATGACAACCCATTCCCAAATAAGATTGTTCACGTTATTCAAAGTTCTTTCAAATGGCTCTCTCTGCGCATGTTTTCCTTGCACTAGATTCATTGCATTAGTATGGCTTAAGTTATCTCTCTTATTGAACTGGAGCTGATGGTCCTTCAGTTTCCTGACACTCCTTTTCTTCTTTTTTCTCTAAATATCCATTACACTCTTACCTTGATTTTGCTTCCCTAGTTCTTGACTCTGACTTTCCCTTTTACTTAATAGAGCATTTTGCTCTTTCTTTTTCTTATTCCCACCTTTCTCTTTTCCCTTATTAGTAATGGATTCTCCCTCCTTTAATTGTTAACCATACTTCCACCCTCCTCTTTTTGCTATGAATTCTACTATTAATCTCCCTAACCTCAATGAATTGACTTTTTCACTCTTAGTCCCCTCTTCTTCCTCTTTATCATCTCTTTTCTTTAACCATCCTCCTTTTGCTTCCATCCTCCATAACCCACCCTCTTAGCTCCAGTCCTTTAATATCTTAACTTTGTATATTAATTTCCCCTTTCTTAACTTCTTTCTAACCTGAGGCTTAATTTTATAAAGGTGGCGGAGAGTCCATATAAATACAATCTAATACCTCCCCTAACTAAGCTATATGTTTGTGCAATAGTTGCCTAGATATAGCTACACTAAAAGAAGGAGCACGGTTTTAGAGCTTGACATATGTTGGATTCTTCTGGGAACGACCAAATTTCCCCATAGTGTAAAGTCATAGTATAAGAGTGAGGAAAAGTAAATGATTGAATGAGTTACTATTAATTGAAGATAACTTTTTTTAAAGTTTAGCATTTATTTAAGGGATAAGGAAGTTCTAGGTGTGGGTCTTTGGCACTTGTAAAGTATCACCATTTTTATCCAACTTTGGAGACCTTGGATTATACTTGACAATGTCAAAAATGATAATGTACCTTTGTGTATCAACCTTTTATAAAGTATCACTTGAGTACTAGTCTGCAAAAGTATTAAGATCAATAGTTCGATATGTAAGGAGATCATTATGTATATTTGATATGACAAATCATAAGAGAAGAGTTGGTTTTTATCGATTATATATAAGTGTGGAAATAAGGAGTTTCCTAAGATAGGCTTAATTGTGAGACTAGGAGAAGACATCACATTTGTTAATGATATCATTTGAATAACCTACTAGTGGAGACCTATCCTCAAGTAACAAGGAATGTAGTAAAGGAATACATGGAGAAGATTCACAAAAGGCAATTATAAAGAAATAATGGGACTAAGAAAGGAAGTAATATAGTCTAAGATAAAAAAAAACTTCTAAAATGTAAGTATATATTAAATAATTGTTGCATTACAGAGATAAAAAGAAATTACAAAGAAAGTATGTACTAGATTATTGCCTCTAAGATGTCTAAAGTAAACAAAATAATGTTAGCAATAAAACTAGTATCATGTATGTACAAACTATGGGAGGAAATGAGTGCTATATAAAAATATTGTATAAAAAGTTAAACATATTGTCTATGAAGTAACACAGTAGATGAGGGAGCAAATACTGATGAGTTCTAAAGCTAAGACATGTGGTAAACAAATTGCATCATTTTAGAGAGTCAATACGGAATCAAGTAGGTAAATAACATGCAACATACTCCAATTGATAAGTATGCAAGGCAAAATAATTACTAATTAAGACAAGTATCAAGTAGTATGGACAAGTAACTATAAGAGCTTACCGAATGATAAAGACCTTGTGATTGAGGATTTAAGATTTAAGCAAAGAGCATAAGTAAATCAAGCACTTTAATAGCCTAACATCGAAAAAGCCTACCCCTTAGGACTAACATGGAATCATAATTAAGGTTAATTAAAGTAAAGGAGACTAATATAATTAAGTCTAATTAAGGGGTATGTACAAAGGAGAACTTAGCTTTTAAAGCAAGAGAAGAATATTAAGGTCATAAAGAAATGGGTAGCAAAACATAGTGGAACATATCTTTTGATATATATATATATATATTAGATAGAAATTTTGGAATAAACCTTGGCTTAGCCTTCTTAGTTTATAATATATAGTACTATATATAAATTAATCTTAGAATGATTGTTCGCTTTTAATGAAAGTATAGTTTAAAAAAAGATTGATGAATGATAATACTAAGTTAAAGTAACAATTAACATTGAGTTACAAAGGTACAATTAAAGTAGAGGTATGCGAGGGAATTGTTAAAAGAACAAATAAGAAGGAAGAAAGGAACAAATTGGGTTAGATGAAAAAAATAAAGAAAATGTATTATCAAATGAAGCTTGCTATGAATGATAACAAGAAGTTGAAGAAGATATTCATAACATATATTATTGTAGTTTCAATGTTGATATGTATTGTTCTTAGAATTTTCTCATTATTGAAATCATAGGATAATGTGATATGTTTTATAAGAATTCATATATTAAGAATGATGTATATGAATAGAGACTAATTTGAGAAGTACTTGTATTATATATGAAATTAGTTAATATGTTAAGAACATTGGATATCTATCATTCATATGTAATTACATTCAAATTTTATCATCTTGTGATAATATGTTTAAAAAGGAAATCATAAAAATGATATTATGCAAAGTTCCACTTGACTCATGTATATAAACAATGTGAGAATCATAAGCTTGTTAAGTTAAGGTTCATATAATATAAGTCATTAACTTTAATATCTATATAATGTAAGTCATTAAAAATTACAAGATTCAATTAATTAAGGTAACGATGTAAAAATAATTACACTACATTGTCTTTAATGGAATGACATTTAATTGATAAGCTAGAATTAATTCTAATGAGATTAAATTAATTATGGGCTTATTGGAGCTTGAATTATATAAGTCCAATTAGATTCCTCGTTTGGATTCCAGGAAAGTTATCAAGCAAAGTAAGAAACACAAATAGAGGTTTTAAAGTCTGTGATTGAATGTTGAGCTTATGCTAATTAATTGTTAATTAGAAGCCCAAATGAATATTTATAAATGGGCTAGACTTTGGTGTAATTTGATTAATCAGATTAATCAAATTAAAACACAGTTATTAAAGATAAATGGAGGAGGAATTTCAGTTTTAATGGGATAAATGTGAAGCTGCACATTTAGCATTGATTTGCTATATTACAGATGGTTTTAACATGCTTTTATCATCATTAAATGGAGTAATGATGATATTATTAAATTGTTTAATGGTTGTCTTTTAATGGTAGCATGTATCCTTTTAGCATTCATTGGATTAAAGGAGAAAGAGGAACACTTGATGGACCATCTTCCTTCTTTCATTACAAAACCGAAAATGATATGTCTCATTTAGGTTGATAGTCTTTTCATATACCCATCTTAAAGACAAATGAGAAGAGTCTCATTTATTGGCTTCTTTATGATTGATTAAAGAATGAAGTGATGCATTTGATGCAAATCTCTTCTTTCTTTTGATGTTAATCGAAATTGAGAAGAAGTGAGAAGGTGTTCTTGCATTTTTTACTCTCTCTTTCCTATCTTGCATAGTATAGCCGAAAATTGCATTAGAGGTGTCTTATCTTTGGCTTCATTCTTCTAAGGGAAAATCTTTTCAAGTGTTTCTTCTCCTTTCCCACAAAAGGATCTTGTTAACCTAGTTGTCCAAGGAGAACAAGTGGTAGATCAGATTGGTCGAGGATACAATAACGAGAAGAGGATACATCACCTTGGAGTGGATATATTGCCAAGGATAGGATAGCATAGCGAGGAGTTAAAGCTGTAGTGAAGGAGTCGGTAATAATTTTCATCTTATGTTTATGGAAATGTTTATCCTTGTACTATATCAAGTATGACTATGCATGTTGAATTGGTTATATTGCTTCTGTTGCAATTTTGATTTCTAAAAAATTTTGAAATCTACCATTTTATCCAAATCATGGATGCTTTATTTTTCCGATCTCACAATAATCGAACACAAAATCAAACATACATAAACAAAAATATAAATTGAAAACAATAGGTTCATAATCCTAAATCTTCCATATTGTCTTTTATTAGATATTCCTGCGATTTAAAGGCTTGATTTTGAATTTTGATGGATCTTTTAATGATTTCTTTGTGTTTTCCACTGGACCAAGATTACACCTAGAGAACGAGTCCCATGTCTAAAATCGCCACCCCATGTCTCTTATACTAGTCCTTACTGACTTCCTTCTCTTTTACCTCTTAAAATGTCTCTTTATAACTAAATTTCGGGTTGTGAGGAGATACACAATCTCTTGTAGGGTCATGCATCAGATTGTGCATAATCAAAATTTTCTAAATATCGCAAAAGTGCATGGCCTCAAAGAAGTGCACATGTAAATGTATGGTCGTGCATTCCTTTAGATTTGTTGATTCTACATTTTATGTCATGTGTTCGTTCAAATTCTTCTCCTTTAAGTCCATGAAGGCAATTATCATCTATATACACACTTGAGACAAATTAAGTACCGAATATACGATAAATGCATAAAATATCAAGCAAAATACATCAAATATGAGTGTAAAAATATAGTCAAATATCCATCTATCAAACCTCATTTTATTGTTATGGTGGAGACTAAAATAATGGAAGAAGCATTCCTAAGGAGATTGAAGTTTCTCCAATTAGATTGGACAACTTTAAGCAACTACTCTAAGCACCCTAATGGGAGATTGATAGTTTCTTCTAATCTGACTTACCTACATCTCTTTAACTGGTTTGTACAAATCAGCTTATCTATTATGAGTTAAGTCTTAAATCTTGTAATGTACCTATAGTTATCTCAGTTTTCTATGCTGCTAATTAGGAAGAGGATCAGATTACAGAAAGATCTGCAGGAAATTAATGTGAATATTACAACTTCATGTATGATAGCAGGAGACTTTAATTGTTTGCTTTCATATTCTAAATGTAATAAAGGAAGGGGTACCTCACATGTTGATATTAGAGAATTAAGCTCCTTAACCTCCTCACTTGGACTTGTAAATCTCAAATTTTGGGGTTCATTATTTACCTGGAGTAATCATCAAAGTGGAGAAAAATTCTTCCAAGGTAAATTAGATAGATGTTTAGTTAATAATAGGTGGTTAGCAAGCTTAAATGAGAGTTATGATGTTTTTGAAGAATCTCTCCTCTTTAACCACTCTCTTATCACTGTGAATGTCTTAAAAAAATAGTGAGAAGGAAGTCACCATTCAGATTCTTTAACTCTCTCCTAAAACATCCTCACATCAACTCAATCATTTCTGGTGTAGTAGTGAAGATTTTCCAAGGATTAAAGGCCTTTTAATGTCTTTAAATCTTGAAAGATATAAAATCATTGTATTTTATTATTGAAACACAATTCTAATCCAAAGAAAGGAGATAAGATGCAAGCCTTAGAAAACCTCTCAACTAGTCAGAAGGCTCTTGTTATCAACCCTAAGGACTCTACTTTGATTGAAATGGAAATGGCTAATCTGAAGAAATACTTTAAAGCTTACATATCTTAACTGAAATAAAAATCCAAATTTTGGTGGCTTTAGGAAGGGGCTAGGAATTTCAAATTTTTCTTTAATGTAATCCAAGGAAAGAAAAACATAAATAAAATTGTATCTATTATGGATCATTATCAAGAAGGGATGAAATAAATGGCTACGAGTCATTTTAGGGATATCAATGGTATCCCAGCAAATACCTCAAAATTTCCTACTAAACTACAAAGGAATATGAAGGGAGACATTATTCAAAGCCACCATCCTATGCTAATCAAAGATGTTTCAGGTGGGGAAATCAAATAAGTCCTTTTTTCTTTTCATCTAAACAAGGCCCCAGTTCCAAATGGCAATAATACTATATTTTTCTAAAAGAAATAACAACTTATTAGACCCTCAATTGTAAGTGCAGTGCAAGAATTCTTCAAGAGTGTTAGGTATTGACTGAGCTTAACAAAACTTACCTTGTATTGGACAGAGCAACAATCATAAAAGGACCCCTAAAGTTAAATGGAGCTCAATCTGTCTTCCTAAGGAATATAGAGGACTTAGAATTACTTACGCTAGCAGAATGGAAAAAGGCTTGATGGAATTACTTATGCTAGCAGAACAGAAAAAGGCTTGATGGCTAAGTGACTATGGAGAATATGTGTGGAAAATAAAGTCTATGGGTGAAATGGATTCAAATGGTAAATATCAAGAAAGACAGTATTTGGTCTATCCAAAGCAAACCAAATCAATCCTATGCTTTCTAAAAGATTCTGAATATAGGGCAATTCATGCAATCTTATGTCAAATAGTTCATTGGTAATGGAAAGGGCATAAATTGCTAGTTTGATAATTGGCATCCTCTAGGGCCTTTATATAACACTCAATACTTTTAGACTCTAAGAGGATCAATTCCTAAATACACCAAGGTACATATGCTAATATAAAATGGGAATTGGTCTTAGCCTTTTCACTCAAATAGAGGAACCAGTTCTATCTTGAACAATATGCCAAAGTACCAACCTAATCAATTGCAAGATGATGCTATAAGATGGGTGTAATATCCCATTTCCATACTAAGGGTTAGAACCCTAGATTTATGTAAATGAGAAATAGCAATCAGAGATTAGGAAATGCACTTCATGCTCATGCATAATATAGTACACATACATATGAATTTGATTATTGCATATATTGCAATGATTTGTTTACGTACTCATTTGACATTTTCCAATTATAAATGATTTTTTTAATGTGCTTATGATATAGATAGTGAATATTTTACCTTAAAAATTAATCTAGTGAATTAAATTATTGATTTAGAAGTTTAGGTGAAATTTGATAATTTTATGAAATTATGGTTATTTTTGGACTAGGAAAAATGTCAAGTGACAAGACAATTGATAAATGATAGCAGAAATAAATGTCAAATGGCAGTGGAAATTAGTGATAGTGGCATTAAGATTTAGTCACAAGTGTCATTGAAAATTTGGAGACAATTGGATTAGAAATTATAGACAAATAGATTAGCTTTTTAAAAAAGCTAATTTGAGAATACAATAAAATGTCAAATGGCAAGTGACAAGTGTCACATCATTTGCCACTCACCACTCACAATTTTATTTACCTAAATTAAAGACCATCTCATGGTCTTTCACTTGTCATTTTCGATTTATGCTTCTTTTCTTCATCTTCTTCATTTGCTTTCTTCTTCACTCACGACCATCTCACTCTCACCCTCATCATGTTGATTTTTGTCCAACTCTTTCACTTTGTTTCTTCAAGATTTGTTGTCTTCTCCCTCTTGTTTCGTGGTGATTGAAGAAGCTTAGAGTTTAATCAAGTAAGTTAAACTATGTTCTTTATATGTTGTCTAAATAGAAGCATATATGATGATAGTTGGTGATAAAATGATCATTAAAAAGATGTTGAAAATATATATGTAACGTGGGTGAACAATGAACATATCCATGTCTTGCTTTTGTGTTTTGATGGGTAATCGATTATGGAATTATATAATGTTAGATTAATAGAGTAAATGGTTTTTATATATGTTGGAACATGAGTAAAGAAATGAACACATTGATGCCTTGTTTTTGTGTTTATGATGATCAATATTTCATAAGTTGTTGTTGAGATGATTTAAGTTAGAATGATCATTAAAGATGGTGTAGGAAAAATTGCAGAAAAAGTTGATAGATAATGGGTTTTAAGTTCTATTTTCTTAGTGTATTAATGTGGATCTCTTTGGGTGTTTGGGAGATGAACTAAAATGAATCTAGAGCTAAAGAAAGGGAGTAATATGGTGTCTTAAAATGGGAAGAATTGAGGTGATAGTTAGAAGTGAAATGAAAGTGGAAATGAAGTTGAACATGTTCAAAAAGTTGATGATGAATGTATATAAATATGTTCTATTTTTAGCGTTCATGATCAATCATGAAATATAATTTCCTTATAGATAATATTGAGCTAAAATGGAGTTAATAATGATAGGGAAATGATGTGTAATTAAACTAGAAATGAAAGACCAAGCATAAGGTGTTGAATGTAGTAAGTAAAGAGTTAGAAATCTGGAAAATATGGATGCAATTGGATGGATTTTGGGGCAAGAGGCATAAATTTTTCTGTGGATGTTGGATTGAGGACATTTTAGTATGCTTTTGAAGAGGACTTTAAGTTATACAACTTCTATAAAGACCACGAGGAGAGATTTTTTTGTCTAAAGGGTCAACTTCTCACATTTTTGTAAGTGACCCATGAAGGCCCGCCCAACGGACATAATGTCCCTTCAAACAAATATGGACAGAGCTGAAAAACTGGAAACCCAAGAAGGTCTACCCAACAGACATTCAATGGCCGTTTTGACTTAATTTAGGCTAGAATGGAGCTTGAATTGAACCTAGAATGATGCTTGAATTAAGTGACTAAATATGTGATATGTATGAAGTGATAATGGAGGTTATAACTTAGTGAATGAAATGTTGATATCAAAGTACTAACGGCATGAGTATAATGGGAATGAGGATGTTCACATGATTGTAGTTATGATTCAAAGGATTTGAGTAATATGTATTAAGTAAATGTTAATGAGAATTGGGTATTATGAGAGCATATAATGTTAGAAAGGAAATGAAGAGAAATTGATTTATGATATTAGAATAACCAAGTGTTCTTGAGGTGTAAGCCTAATAATAAGCTAGACACATACAAAGGATAAGGATTGAATGGTGAACTTAGATTGATCATGTATAAATGAAGTGTAAACCTAAGTTTAATTAGACGTATATGAATTATGAAATGAGAATGAGCATAAGATGTGAATTTAGGTAATATACTTGAGATTGTCATTAAGCATGCATTATACACAACACATATACATGTGTATGTGATTAAGTATTCATAAGATTGTGCAATTAATAATGTGTGTGTGAAATATGTGTATTGTATGATGCTGATATACAGGATAGAACTTCCACATCCAAACGTTTCTGAATTATGGATGCTAATACTAATCTGGAGTGTACAGTTAGTCGACCTAGATGGTCTCATTTTATTGTTTGTTTTATTTTAAGTTTCTACATTGAATTACTACTGATATGATTTATGTAAATGTGATTGAGACAATTCTAAACATTAATAGTCTGAGGAGTTTGATAAATGTGAGAACATTAGAAGTGCTCCTTATACGTGAATATGATAGAAATAAGTGATTCTCAACATAACTGTTGAATGCCAGACTTAGGTCCGATGACACGTGAAAGTAAATGTGCATGTGAAACTCAAATCAAGTGACTAATAGAATATATGTGAATGTGAAACTCAAATCAAGTGACTGATAGAATTTATGTGAATGTGATGCATTTCATTACATGAATGCATGACAATATAAAGGCAGTTGTGACCAAAGTAGCCACCAAAAAAGAGCTTAAAGCTTAGAAAGTGAAAAAGAGCTTAATGCTCATAATGTGATTAAGAGCCAAAGGCTCACTATATATAATGAGACTGGTATTCCTAACAGATACAGGACAGTTATCAATGAGCCTAATATCCACAATAGATATGGGACAGTTATAGGCACTCGGTCACAACAATGACAATTGAAAGTGAGTCTCATGAGCATTGCATATGCATTTGATATATATGATTTAAATGGTTGAAATACATGGTTTAAAAGATTTCTGAATGTGAAATATGATTTAAGTGAATGTAAAATGCATATGACTCAACATGTTGAATTGATGAAGTGATGTGAATTTTGTGAGTATGTGAATTAATACGTTATGTGATTGAGTGAGCCATCAAAGATGGTCCACTCACTGAGTTTGCAAAACTCAACTCAATATTTGCAACATTTTTAGGCTTAGAGAGATCTCCAGTTAGACAAATTAGAGACTAGTCACTACATTCGAGTAAGAGATAGAGGTCGAGATCAGTTCGCGTCTGCATAGATTTTTCAATATTTGTATTAAAGAATGTATTATGTAATTATTGTATCATGTGTATTTGAATAATTTCATTTGTAATAAAGTTCCGAATTAGAAATGTTTGTAAATGAGATTGATCAATAAGTGTAATAATAATTGTGATTACGATGTTTATGAAATTAAAAATATAGGCCCAATTTGATCAGTGGATTTCTGTAATATGCGTGTGATTTATGAAAATTTTGTAATGAGTGTGATTGACTGACTGTTCTAGCATGCCACTCTCGTAGAGTATGTCCTTGAATACCGCCATTATGTTTAGGGATATGCCTTATGAGAGTGGGGTACTACATTTTGGTATCAAAGCCTAGATTTAGTGTCTTACATGGGTGTTTTTCAAAATATATGTCACATTACATGCATTTTAGACATGCTGTAGTAGGTAGTAGCAACTGATCCCCAGTTTAAGTCGTATTTACATGAGTCACATGCATGAACAGTAGTTAAGAGTTTAATATGTTAGAAGCAATGAGAAGAATGATGATCTGTCAGAATGTGAGCAATGAAAGTTTGTGGATATTTAGAAATGAGAAATAATATATAGTTAGATATAACAGATAAATATTTAGCGCATTTGTATTGGTAGATATATTATTGAATATGACATAAATATTATACTGTGGTGAGATATCCTTGAATGTGATATAGAGGTGAATGCATTGTCATGGATTTTTTAGAAAAATAGAGATATAAGTAGAAATGATGAGATTAAAGTATACAAGCAGAATAAAATGAAAACAAAATTTTATTATGACCTTAAGAAGATGAACTTGGAACTGAAATGGTTGTTTAATTAATATGAAAAGAGTTACAATCCACTATAAGAATATGTTAGTGGAATTGAGATCAAAATTTTAGGATGATTATGCATCTATAATTCTGAATTAATTGCAAACAAATGAATGTATGACGATATAATGGTAATTGGAAGGAGAGATAATGATAGCGATATATGTACAAGTTGTCAAGGTTAAGTTTTGTGATTATATATCTAATAATGGGATTACCATGACAAGTGACAATATTGAGCACATATGTATTATATGTGTGGAGATGATATAGGAAGCAATCTATGAATTATTGAATATTTGTTTGTTATAGTTTCTATAGTTCAAAGTCTAAGATGAATTAGAGTTACATATGAAAGTGCTAATAGTGATCAATCAAGGATAGATTGAGATTGTTAATGATGTTACTATAAGCGATTAATTTGAGGAAAAAGAAGAAGGGCACAATCGTGGCATAGTCCCCACGATTGAGGACAGGTGCAAAAGGAGAAGTGTTGTCCAGAATCAAATGAGATTAAGGTATCCTTAGTATGAGTTATTAATTGGTGAATTGTCATAAATACATCTCTAGATAGGATGCAATGATCTTGATAATAGATATTAAGGTATAAGAGTAAATGAATTTGCTTATTGCTTTACTGAGCCTTATCAAAAAGGATATTATGATCATATAAGTTATGATAAAAATTGATCTTATTGAGATATTACGCATAGTTAAAATTGATCTTCTTGAGGTACTAAAAATGACTAATAAGAAATGATGAAAACATTTGATTAATAAGGATTATATGAACAATATAGATGATAGTAGTAAGAAACCTCCTATTGAAGAAGAATTTTACCGAATTAGGTTAAGTAGACCAGATGGTTTACTTCTAAGAATGAACGATGATGGAACAAATAAAAAGTGAATATTAGAGTCCCATTTCTAATGGAGACTCAAGCATAAAAGGTTAAATATGCTAGAGAGAGTACATGTAACTTGTTGATGAAAAGTAACCTGTTTATATTAATAGGTTCATGAAATTGGGATGATATTATTATTATTGCTGAAGGAACTTAGGTCCACCCTATAAGTCCCAAAAGTTTCATTTATAATATAGATTGCAGTTAAGGAGAGATTAAATCCACATTAAATAGGATCAAGAGTGGATTTAATACTTTACCCCATTTTAGATTTTGTGTGGTCTAAGCTGAATCCATTGGTAATTTATTCTTTGAATGATTGTACTCCAAACATCTATGGAATGAAACACTAGCTAGATGTAATTTAAATTTCCAAGCATCTAATTAGAGAATGATTCTTCATTGTTCTTTTAACTTATCTCACTTAAGTAAGGATGATTATAAAGCAATTCATCTAGCTCTTGGTTGGACTATCTATAGATTTTGGAAGGAGAGGAACTAATAGATATTTAAAGGCCAATTATGCCTTCTTGAAGCAATGAGTCTAAGAAATGTTAACTAGATAAGGAAAGTGATTTTAGCTAAAGAAACTGGGTTTTCTTTCTTGTAAGGGATGAAGCCACATTGGAAATTTTAATTTTCAAACTAATATTGATTGTGTGTCTCATGAAAATAGCAAAAGATAGATTTTTCTAACTTGCAATTTCATCTATTTCATGGTAAACTTTTAGTCTAGTTTGAAGTTCTAATCTTCTATGATGCTTGTATATTGAGGCACTCTTGTAAAGGTTCAAGCTTTGCCTTGAAATGATATTATTTATTTTCTAAAAAATGTATTGGAATAGATGTCAATTATCTTAATATGCCCAAAAACCATAAAAATATATACTGAATTTTAAATAATATAAAATTGGTATAAAATGTTAGAATAATCCTATATTAACTGTCAAACAACAAGCCACAATATAATCCTTAAATTTTAGAAAATCATTGAAAAGTGTTTCATATACATATTTTTATTTGAACTTTGGTTATACGAGGTAGGTAATTATGGAAAAGGGATTTGAGACTACCTGATTACTTATAGGTAATGAAATGAGGCTTAAGTGGGAGATTTGTTTTTTAAAAAGGAATTGAATTAAACCAATAAAAGATAGATCAAGATAAAATACAATCTCACTAAGAGGGTTGTTGAATTGCAAAATCAATTACTTGCTTTACGTTAAAAACCGTAAGTATACGGGTCGTTACTTGTAGTAAAAAGCAGATATCGTCCCAAAGAGATTGTGCTTAAGCACTATTTGAAATTTGAATAATGAACTGAAAGGTAAAATAAATTAAACAAACTAGAAACAATCGAATAACGCTGGAGTGGAAATTTGAAAAGAGAAATAATCAAGTTATAAGAGATGGGATTTTACCTATCATCAATACTAATTTATCCTTTTATGTGTTTATGGGATGTCGGTTTTAAACAATTGTAGGGTTGATTACTCTCTCTCGAGTTATAATCATTCCCTAAATTGTAAATCGTAATCGAATTATGGATTTTCAATCTCTCAATTCACAAATTACCCATAATTCTAATTAGTTCTAAAGCTCTCTAATAAACAATCGGGTCTTGTACAACATCTCTCTCCATGAATTTACTGACTAGATTGATTAAGTGGTCAATTAAATCGCCTAACTCTTGTTAATCCAATCTAATCATTTTTAGCTGATTCACCTTCTCGGTTTATTACCGAAATATACAAATATATCAATCAATCACAACACCCAACTCAGGTAAACACAAATCAACTAGATTAACATTAAAGATAAGCAAAATCTCGAAGGTAAAGTTAAAACATCTTGAACAACTCAAAATTCATATCCATACAACCCATCTCAATCTTACACATTAAATGAATAAAAAGGTAAATAGGGAGGAAATGAAACTCAGGTTGGATGATTCGGGAGAGCATCGACTTTGAGTGATCACCTATTCTGGGAGGCTTCGGTGTCAGAACCCTCTTCTTCTTTTCTCTCTCTCTTTTCGGTTTCCAAATGTAGGTAAAATGTAGGCTCTTTAGAGGGTTCCATCATTATACTTTTATAGTCTTTTCCAATTAAGGCAACCCTAGTGTCTTTTTGGGATCCAAATTGTCTGAAATGTCCTTTGAAAACTCAAATCTGAAGGTGACTCCGTGTCTGTCTACGCGCAGGCCACGATTATGGCCTTTGATGCACGATCATGGCTAGTTTACCTACTCTTTATCACGATTGTAATAGATTCTCCATGATTGTGGTCTTATGCTTGAGCTTTTATCATGATTGTAGCATATTTGCCATGATCGTGGGCCTATGTTAATGCTTCTATCATAATCGTGGCAGATTTTCTACGGTCGTAGCTATGTGTTTTAGTTCGGTTCTCCTCCGAAACTCTTCTGAATGTCTTAAAACACTAACAAACTCATCACGGCACCTCATATATGTATAATTGAAGCTTAAAAACATGTTCTCACCTAAATAACACTTAAAACACAAATATTTAAGAACTAACTAGATTCTTAACCTAAATACACTAAACAATTAAATTAACCACTAAACACATATCAAATTACTTATAAAAATACAATGCAATCTACACCTATCAATATCCCTACACTTAAAATTTTGCTTCTCCTCAAGCAAAGATCAAATACAACCAATAAAATTCTATCACTTCATTTTCACAAAGATTAAAGCATGCAATTCCTCAAACTTTAGCCAACTCAAGTGTCAAACTACTACATACATCATGACTAATTTTCATTGGTGCGCATAAGCAAACTTAACTTAAGAAATCATCACTCAAAGATAAGTATAAATTCAAAATGGACCTTTCTTACAGATTTCACTCATTTCTCTAAAGTGTTTGATGGTTAGTGTTTCACTCAAACTTCCTGTAGGAAGCTACACTATCATAGGCTTGCTAATATACCAATTCTTCTCCATAATGATTGCATGCTAGGATAGATCAAAAAAACTTTATTTCGGGTTGTAATGCAACTAGGGTTAAGATGGGTTAAACAGGTTTTAGGGGTTTATCACAAGCGTTTATAAACTACTAAGTGTACAAAAGGATGATAAAGATAAACTTATAAGATATGCAATACTTCTTTGCACTTATTGAAGCTACTACATATTATTCCTTTT
>JAOQMP010000007.1:6180057-6195793 GCA_027563575.1 Erythroxylum pedicellare
TTTGAAACTTAAGAGATAAAGGAACAACTTTTTAGAAGAGTGTTTTGCCTAAATCCTTCATTTGCCTTGTCAAAATTGCCATGAAACATTGACCTGAAGGTTTATTTCAGAAGGGCCAGAATGAAGTTTGAAAAGATGGGAGTGCACGATCGTGACTCCTAAGGGGTCACAAGGGATCTCACCACCATCATGCACAAGTATGAGGGTGACAATGGAGAAGCAATTGGAATTTCACGATCGTGCATAATGAAGGAGCAGTGAAAGTGGACTAATGTGAACATCCTTCACTCTTTTAGCTATAACTTCTTCTTCCGACCTTCAAATGACATGGGACTTGAACCATTGGATTTGTAACACATTTATATTTATATAAAAAGAAAATTATAACCATTTTAAATCATTTGTAAGATATTTATTGATATAATTGGGACGGAATTGATGAGGAGTTTTGAAAAATAATAACTGGAGTATTATCACTGAACATGCTTCGTTATTTTAGGCATAAATTGTTATGTAGTTATCCAAATGGAATTATTCTCAATCTAGATTAAAATTGATACATAGATCTATAATTGTTATGAAGAAATCAAATTCCAATTATGTCTCCATGGTTCTAGAATCTGACTTGAAGTTGGGTACAGAATACTGTTATAGTTAAGGAATGGTCCGAATTATTTGGAGTATAACTTTTGTAATATTGAACCAAATTGAATGATATTAGTGTTATTAGAAACTTAAGACAATAGGTAAGATGTTATTAGAATAAATTTTTGCTAAATTACCTCATTTTCATTATCTAATTGATCATGGAAAATAGACCGAAGGTCTGAAATTCTGGAGAATTTATAAGAAAGAATGAGAGTTTAGATATTGTATAATCATATAATGTTAGAATAACAACAGCGAATGAATTGTTGGTATTAAAGTGCCAAAGGCATGTGTATAATGGAGATGAAGGGGTTCATATGACTGAAGTTGTGATTCAAGAACAGGAGGAAATTGTGAGTAAAGTGTATCTAGTAAAAGCGAATGAGAATTTGATTTTATTAGAGCAAATAATGCTAAAATGAAATGACAAGTAATCGAGTTATAAAATGAGAATGAGAATAAGATATGAAGTTTGATAAAGTACCCAAGATTTTCATTGAGAATGCATTGTACATAGTCCATATACACAGTTGTGCATGAATAAATGCTTACAATTGTACCATTATTAATGTGAGTACAATATGTGTCTTGCATAAATGGGCTGTGCAGGTTAAAAGTTTGTATTTAGGCATTTCCAAAATTTGGAAACAAATGCTAATCTAGAGCATGCTGTAAGTAGATCCAGATGGTCCCATTTTATTGTTTTTTTTTGTTTGAATTTTTGTATTGATTAACTGCTGAATGCTCATATGAATGTGTTTGATTATGTTGAATTCCAGACAGAAGGTCCGATGATTGTGAAATGTGGATGAGATATTGACGTGCTACTTGCGTGTGAATGTGACGAACTAAATGTGAGATGCATTCCATACATGAATGCATGATCAGATAATAGGAATTGTGATCAGAGTAGCCACCGATTAGATCTTAAAGCTCAAAGTGTAAAAAGAGCCTCAAGCTCATAAAGTGATTCAAAGCCTTAGACTCATCGTTTAACGAGTTCGATATCTACAATAGATACAGGACAGTTTAGGCACTCGATTACAACAAAGTAATAAATGGAAAGTGGGTCTCATACACACTACATATGCATAATATGAATGATTAAATTTTATTGAATGTGAAATGTGATATGATGTGAATGTGATTTATAGGTTATATGACTAAGTGAGCCATCGATAATGGTCACTCATTGAGTTTGGAAAACTCACCCAAAATTTGCAATATTTTTCAGGATAAGAAGAATATCCCGTTAGGCAAACGGGAGTATCCCTACAGTATATAAGTAAGGGGATAGAGGTTGGGATCAGTTCACGTCTGCATTATATTTCTTTCGTTTTGTATAGAATTTTATATTCCGCAACTTTTGAAATTATGTATTCCGAAAGTTTTATAAAAAGGTGTATATGATTTATGTTGTAATGTAAAGACTTTATGACTAAAATATTTTGTTTTTGTGAAAGGGCCCAAATGTCTATTGAAAATTCTATTGATTGTATTGTTATGATTGAAAAAGTTTGCGAATGAACCGGGCCCGATTTGTTTATGGATTTTCGCATATTATGTTTGTGGTTTCAAAAAAAATTTGTACTAAGTTTTGACCAATTGAGTGTTCTACACGCTGCTCTCGCGGGACACAGACTCGGATATCACGCAGGATATCAGGTACGTGTCTTGCAGGAGTGGGGTACTACATTATCCTCATTGTGAAAAGGAGAACACCTAAAACTAACAAACAACACAATAAAAAAAATAGAAAAAACAAAAGAATTAATATAAGAGATTTAGCGCAAGATGGGCTCAAGATGGTGGGGTCAGTGGAGGTGGCGCATTTAGAAATATGTATCTCAGGTGGGAAGGTTAGTTCTACAGTAGGAAGTTTTACAATGGAAGCGGTTGTGGGTGCATCCCCTCTCTCTAACTTCTCTTTCTCAACCTCTTCACACAAATCCTCTTCACACAAATCCTCTTCACTCTCACTCTCATCCCTTTGCACTTCAGCAACTCTCTCAACTTCCTTTTTACTTTCCTTTTCAACCTCCTTCACACAATCATCCACAATATCAATCTTCATACAAGCACTTCCATCCACGGACTTCTTTAAAGATTTAGTCATATTGAATTAAACCTACTCATTAGTAATTCTCAAAACCAGTTTTCCTTCATGCACATCAATTAATGCCCTACTAGTATTCATAAAGGGCCAACCCAAAATCAACGTACAACTCCTGTCTTCTTCAAAATCCAACAAAACAAAATCAACAAGAATTATAAATTTATCCACTTTTACTAGAACATCTTCTACTAACCCAAATAGTCACTTGATGAATTGATCCGCAAGTTTGATAAGCATGGATGTTTGCTTAACGTCTCCTAGCCCTAATTTCCTGAAAATAGACAAGGCATTGAGTTAATACTTGCGCCTAAATCACATAAGCATTTAGAAAATTCAAAATCACCAATAACATACGGAATAGTAAAACTCCCTGGATCTTATAGTTTGAAGGCATTGTGCTTGTGATGATTGACCTACAGTTCTCCATCAAGGTCACCGTCTGATTGTCTTCCATATGTCAATATCCTTGAGAAACTTTGCATACTTAGGCATACACTCCAATGCCTCCACCAAAGAAAAATTAATTTGAAGTTTCTTGAACTTCCCCAAAAGTTTGGAGAATTAAGTGTCAACTTGATGTTGTCTCACCCTCTCGGTTATGGAATCTTAGGCTTGTAGGGTGATGGTGGTACATATGGCTTCTCTTCTTCTTTTTCTTCTATCTTTTCCTCTTATTATCTATCTTTTTGCACATTCAGCTCCTCCAATTGCTTGCGACTCCTAAGTGTGATCGCCTTGAGTTGTTACTTTGGATTGGCCTTAGTGTTGCTTGATAAGCTTCCTGCATTCCTAGAATACAAAACATTAGTAAGTTGACCTACCTGTACTTCTAAGTTGTGGATGTATGAAGCATGGTTCTTTACAATCTGGTCCAACTTTGCCTCCATTCTTTTATAACTCTCTTTTAGTCTTCTTTTACCTTCCTCTTAGCTTAAGAACTCTGACCCCAATACGTCCATTAACTTGTCCTTTTTTTTTCCAAAGATCCACAATGGTCTTATGAAATTCGAGAGGTCCCTGTGTTCTTACTTGTCCATTTGCATTGTTAGTACTCTATGAAAAATTTGGGTAGTTTTTCACTTAGGATTATAAGTATTAGAGTGTGGATTATTACCTCGTTGCGACTGGCCCAAGTAATTTACTTATTCTGTACCACTCACTCCTAGTAAGAAACATTCAGTTGTGTCATGGTTGTCCTATCCATATAATTAACATTGTACTTACATTGTCTTGATTGTGGATGAAGAAGCTCCTTGCATGTTGCTCAACTACTTAGTGAGGGCAGCAATTTGTGCTTGTAAGGTTATCACTGAGTCAAGTGGAATCGTTCCTTTTTACTCCTTGGACCCTTGTCTACTCCTTTCATTTGACCACATACAATTGTTACTTGCCAATTATTCCAAAAGGTCATAAGCTGTATTAATGGTTTTCCTCATCAAAGACACTCCTGCAACTGCATCTATTATTCCCCTTAGGCTCTGAGTTATGTCACTGTAGAATGTCTACAAAAGAAATTCCCTCGGAAGGTTGTGGTGAGGGTAACTCCTTTGTAGTTCCTTGAATCTTTCCCAAGTTTCATACAATGACTCCCTATTACTCTGTTGAAAGTTGGTGATCTCTTTAATGATTCTTGTTGTCTTGGTCAAAGGAAAGTACTTAGTCGAGAAAGCTTGGGCTAGCTGCTCCCAAGTAGTGAATTGGCATGTAGTGAGTGAATTGTAGTATGCCTTTACCCGATCTTTTTAGGTAAAACAAAACAATCTCAACCTCACGGCATCATCTGACATCCTATTAAACTTGAAGGTATCACAAATCTCTAAGAAATTTGCAAGATGGAACTGGGATCTTCATTAGATAACCCATAAAACTACACACTACACTGAAGTATGTTGAGGAGTGCCGACTTAATCTCGAAATTATTGGCTTGAATCGCTGGCCTTGTAACTCCTTGAGGATTCAAACCTGGGCTTATAAAATCCATCATTGTCCTCTTAGCTTCTCCTTGCTCTTCTTCTTCTGTCGTATTCCTTTGTATTTATTCTTGGCATCTAGCTATTCTTAGCACTCTTTTGTGCCTTGTAATATCTACACGCTCTTACTCACTAAGCTCATTGGACCTTCTCGTGTTCCTTATGTTCATGCACCTACAAAAACTTAAGGAAAAGTATCAAACACTCTTAAATCAAAATCAACTAAACTAAACAAGATGTTAAACAAAACAATCATCAACAACGATGCTAAAAACTTGTTGAATTACAAAACCAATTACTTGTTTTACGTTAAAAACTGCTAGTGTATGGGTCATTACTTGTAGTAAAACGCAGATATCATCCCTTAGAGATTGTGCTTAGACACCACTTAATTCAGGTTGCGCTTTCTTTAAGATTCAAATTCGAATATTGAACTGAAAAGTAAAGAAAATTAAACAAACTAGTAACAATCGAATAATGCAGTAGTGGAAATATGAAGAGAGAATTAATCAAGTTATAGGAGGGGGGATTTTACCTATCATCAATGTTAATCTAGCCTTTTATGTGTTTATATGATGTCAGTTTTAAACGATTGCGGGGTTGATTACTCTCCCTCGAGTTATAATCATTCCCTAAATTGTAAGCTTTAATCGAATTATGCTAGATTGATTAAGTGGTCAATTAGATCGCCTAACTCTCATTAACCCAATCTAATCATTTTTATCTGATTCACCCTCTCAGTTTATTGTCAAAATATGCAAATATATCAATCAATCACAACGCCCAACTCAATTAAACACAAATCAATTAGACTAACATTAAAGATAAGCAAAATCCCAAAGGTAAATTTAGAACATCATGAACAACTCAAAATCCATATCTATACAACTCATCTCAATCTTACAAACTAAATGAATAAAAAGGTAAATGGGGAGGAAATGAAACTCAAGGTGGATGATTCAGAAGAGTAGCGGCGTCATGAGATCACTTATTCTGGGAAGCTTCGGCATTAAAACCCTCTTCTTCTTCCTCTTTTTCTTTTCTTTCTCTCTTCTCTCTCTCTCTCTGTCTCTTATAGGTTTCTAAATGTAAGCGAAATGTAGGCTCTCTCTAGGGTTCCATCATTATCCTTTTATAATCTTTTTCAATTAAGACAACCCTAGTGTCTTTTTGGGGTCTGAAATGTTTGAAATGTCCCTCGAAAACTCGAATATGAAAGTGACTCTACATTTGTCTGCACGCAGGCCACGATCATAGCCCTTAATGCACGATCGTGGCTGATTTATTCGCTCTTTTTCATGATCGTGGTAGATTTTCCACGATCATGGTCCTATGCTTGAGCTTATGTCACGAATACGCGACGATTGTGGGCCTATATTAGTGCTTCTTTCACAATCGTGGCAGATTCCCCACAATCGTGGCCATGTGTTTTGGTTTGGTTCTCCTCTAAACCTCTTCTGAATGCCCTTAAACACCAACAAACTCATCACAGCACCTCATATATAATTGAAGCTCAAAATATGTTCTCATCCAAATAACACTTAAAACACAAATATTTAAGAACTAACACAATTATTAACCTAAACATACTAAACAATCAAATTAACCACTAAATACATTTCAAATTACCTATAAAAATACAATGCAATCTATACCTATCAAGGGTGGGAGTTCCAAAACCAAAGTTAGAACCCTATGCTACTTAAAATCCAATAATTGTTACACATAATCAAATAGTACCACCACATATCAATACAATTTGGTTGTAAAGAGAGTTTGTCACAAAATATGTTAATGTGCAGTCTAAAAGCATTTAATAGCTCCTTTGCGAATGTCTAAAAAATCTTTCCTTTATTATTGAAAATTTGTCTGTTTCTTTCATCCCATATGTTCAACACAAGGTTGGATAGCGCAATGTAGAAACATCATTTGATTTCTTTCTTGATATGCTATAAATTCAATCTGTAAGTGACAATTTGTATCCAATCATCCAAGGAATTGATGATAGAACATTTATGTAGTATTAGTTTCTATGCTTCTTTAGTGAAGTTGCATTTGAAGAATAGATGAGAGGCACCATTCATTTGGCATTTACAAAGAGTACGTCAATTTGTCACTAAATTAAACTTGTTCAATCTTTTAATGGTGGATAATATATCTTTGATGGCTCTTTATAGAGTAGCAGCAACTGTAGGGAGATTAAACTTACACCAAACAACATTGTACCTTATAACACAACGAAGATTCTATTGATTTCTATCTTCCATATTCTCATGTAACAAAAATCTGTTGAGTTTATTTTACATATTCCTATCAGACATTCTTGACATGATCTCATTCTTGTATATTAAAGAATTTGCAACATTCTGATTTCTAGGAATTCTGCCTTTTAGAGCTTGTAAATCTCCTGCATTCAATAGAGGTCTTATTATAATCCAATTATCATGCCAAAAAAAAGATTTTGTGTCCATTGTTGTTTCTAATTCTATTTGATTTTGCTTGCATTCATATCTTGATTTTGGTTACAAATTCTTATGTTTTTAATCCAAATCCTAGATGAATTGAGTGAAAATAGTGTGAATATTGTATGAGTGTTAATTAGATTGTCTTGTGAACATTGCATGGAAATTAGAAAAATTATGCATGAAAGAATGAATTTGGAAGAGAACATACATGAATTATTAAAAACATTCTTGTAAATTGAGTCATACCTATGACTATATAAGTCATGGGTTTGATAATGGGAGTCACGAGGCACACCTGTGACAAGTTATTCAGCACTCATTTTTCTTATCCGACATGTGCAATTTTTGATGGTGTAACGACCCTAAACCTAGACTTGTGCTATAAATAGGGAAGGTAAAGTCAGCTAGAGGGGGTTGGAACAAAAAAGAAAGAAAAAGGAGAATGTGTGGAGATGGAGAAGAGAGAAGAAAGGTGAGGTGAAGAAAAAGAAAAGTAGAGAGGTGAAAGTAGAGTTAGCATTCGATCATCTAGGTAATCATCAGCCAGAAGCAGAAGGTGAGAGCTAATGCAGAGGGCTTGAGAATGATAGGAGACCACTGCAACTCCCTCATCTGATCCTTGTTTGTTTATTCTGTTCCTATCTATTGCATTATTTTTTTGTTATTTTACTCACTACTATGTTAGCTTAACCGACTGTTACTCTATCAGCTTTTAATATTTAATTTTGGGTATTCACTTAGTTTATTGCTTTAATACTTTTGTTATACTGATAAAGATGGGAATGAAGTATATAAAGATGATGAATCTTTTTTATTCCATGGTGGGATGATATCTTTTTCTTAAAAATTAATGTAGCTAGTTTAGTTAAATATGCATGATTGAGTTACTGTTCTATTGTCTTATTATTTGTTATAATTCTTGAGCTGAATGGATGTAAAAGCATGACTAAACTTTGCATCATTTTGGTATTAAACGAATGATCAAAAGAAGAAGTTTAATATTGAACGAGAAACTATAGATGCTTAGTTTAAGCATTAGAAATATATTAACTTAAGTGGTAATTATTGGTCGGGTTTTTATAGTTAATTCGAATATAATTTGTCGAATATGAAAGTTAGATTTAGTTTATTATTCAAGTAGATCTTAGAACATAAATGTTAATTTTAGTAAGATAATTATCTAATTAATTCACCTTCTTTATGCATAGGAGATTAAATTAGTGAAATTAATTCTCAAAAGTTTCCACATCGATTAATCAATTTGTTTTTACTTCTAGTTGAAATCAATTCACTTTTTAGTTTAATTGTGTAATTTTCTTTAAAGCCTTTACTCAACAAATTAGGATGGAATGTTTAGGATTTCATTTTTTATTTTTCAGTCAAGATTAATTTGAGTGGACCAATTTCACCTCCATGGGAGAAGATCTTAGATAATCAACTACAACTACCTTGTATATTTTCGACTATTATAGCCTAAGTATTTTTAGAACTTATTTTAGCACAACATCTATTCCCAACTTTCTTGATAATATAAGGTCTAATTGTGCTTTTAAAATTATGAATTTCCTTTAGAGTAGTTGAAGTGTTACTTGTTGAAAAATCAATTTCCCATAAGTTGTTACCTTTGAAGTAATATTCGTGTACCCATTTACACTATAGAATTTCTGATCATCAATTAATCTTCGTAATCTCTTGACAAGAATGCACGTATTCAACAGTCTCAAGGGAATCCTATTTAACCCTTTATACCTTTTTGGATTGTACAGCTTAAACCACTTGATAGTAACCTTACATTCATCATCATTAGATCCAAACCATCTTTTGAACATTTTATCAAAAATTTTTATTCACAACTTTAGGAATAGCTAGATTGGAAGCCTAATGTGTGTTGATTGAATTCAAAATAGTTGTAATTAATTGAGCTCTACCAGCTAGTAATAATGTTTCATACTCCATCTAGAAATTTTTGCTTATAACTTCTCCACTAATGCTTTGAAGCTTCCATAACTTAATTTTACAGCAACAATTAGGATTCTAAGGTAAATGCAAGGTAAAGGCAATCTTTTGAAACCAATAATGTCGCTCACCATATGCTCCTAATCAAAGGCACTTTTCGAAATATAGAAAGAAAACTTGTCAATATTTACATGAAGTTTAGTTATCTTAATGGCCTTCATCACTACTATTAATGAAATTTTATCCACTCTTACTAAGATTAGTATCTCATCAGAAAAGGTAAGGTTTATGATACCTATTGTTCTACACTTGGAATGAGACTTGAAATGCTTAGTTTTGTCAACAATTCTCTTTAAGAAAATGTTACAAACTTCCATGACAAGAGAAAAAGTATATGGTGACGTTGGATCTCCTTGTCTAATGCCTTTTAAGTTGTTGAATGTTCCTATGGGTTCTCCATTAATGAGTACGCTGAATGTAGGAGTAGTGAAACCCATTTTTGTCCACTCTATAAAGCATTATGGAAACTTTAAATCTTTTATAATGTCACAAAGAAATGTCCAATCTACATTGTCATATGCCTTCTTTAAATCCACTTTCAATATATAATTCTTTCCACCCTTTTTACTAGAATATCCTTTCATCTATTCTTAAATAAGTAGACTATCATCTCTCTTCCCTTTACCAGGTAAGCCCCTTGTGCACTTTCAAGATCATTAACTAGGACTTTCTTGAACCTATTTGCCAAGATTTTTTAAATAATTTTGTAAATGGAGTTGCAATAAGCAATAGGCTTGAAATCTCTGAAATGTTTATGTTCTCCACCTTTACGAATTAGGGTTAGGAAATTTATATTAATCTCTTTATGTAGTCTCCTCTTCTAAAAAAATTAAAAACAACATCATAGTCCATTTCCTTAGGGATTGGCCAGGTTTTTATTAAGAAAACTAGGTTGAAACCATATAACCCTAGTGCTTTGTGAGGATTTAGGCTAACCACCTGATCAATCTCATGTTGTGCTACTAGTTTGGACAAAATTTCTACCTCTTGTGGGGAGATGCAACCTTTTATGACATTCTTTAAAAAATCAACTGAAGAATGAGATCGAGTAAGATCATTCATATAACTATAAAAGGAATTATAAGCCTCCTCAAGAAAAAGTTCTTTTTTAGAAATGGTTTAGTTATTAATCAACAAGCTGGATATTTTATTTGAACATTTTCTTGATATCACTAATCTATGAAAGGAGGATCTCCTATTACCACCCTTTCATTATATTTTGTATCTTTGCTTCATCAATGAATGATCATAGGATGGTAGGTTATGCATTGCTTATTTTTCTTTTTCCCTGTGTACAACATAATATGGACTCCTATAAAGTTGATCTTGAGTAGAACTCAGAGCCCTCTTAGTTGTAGTTACAAGATGATGTACGTTGCCTACATTCTCCTTGTGCAATTACTTGCGAATACGTTTAAGAAATTTTATTCTATACATATATCTGTGATATTTTGAGCCATGAAATTCAATATTAATAGTAGACCATAATGTATCTTTAAAACCTGGTACATCAACGAGGATGTTGTTAAATCTAAAAGGAATCCTAAAGCTTATAAAATCTATAATGGTGATGGCTAGTGAATGATCAAATAGACATGCGTTAGAGAACATTGTGTAGTTATTTGGGAATTGTTGGAACCACTTCAGATTTTTTAAACTTTGATCTAATTTCTTCTTGATGAAATTATCACCATATTACTTGTTGCTCTGTGTAAAAGATTTCTCCATAAAAAGCATCATCAAAATCTTAAATATCTAACAGATATTGTATTATATCTAAGTAAGGAATTTTAGTTGCATTAGATCCCTCTACTTCTTCTAGAGTTATAATTTCATTGAAATCTCTAGTTAGTAACCAGGGAATTTGTGTGTGATTGGAAAGTCTCCTAATCCCATCCCAAAGCTGACTTCTTTTATATACATTATTATGAGTATATATGAAAGAAATCTGCCAAGATGTCATTATGGTTTTACAAAACACCTTTACATGTATTAATTGATTAGTGATGCAAGAGGCAGAAAATAAGAAGAAGGATGCATCATCATTGTTGACCAAGATATCTATCAAACTATGCTATTTCTAGTTGGTATATGCCTATTGCTTCATCACAGGAAATGCAATCAAGGAAATACCCTATTAAATTTATAAACCATTTATATGCACCTGCCTTTAGCGCTTCGATAGGATGAGAAATCCCATGCTACTCATCAATTTTGTTTAAAGGAAAGTAATTCAATTTGGCATTAGGAATGTTGTCATTAGCCACTAGCACCCAGGATTTTCGTGATGTTTAAAGTGCTAGATATGTTAGGAAGCGGTTGAGGTAAAGATTAGGGTGCAGGTTGGTTTGAAGAAGTTGATGATTGAGTAGAAACAAGAGGTGGGAAATAATTTGAAATTTGCATTTAACTAATAGATAAAAGCAAGACACAATAGATAAAGTTATGTAAGCTAGATGCAACTAAATGATAGTGAAAACAACACACAAAGTAAGAGTCTCCTATAGTAAAAGAAGCAACAGGAGCAAAGAAAATAAAGCAAGGAATACAAGGAAGAAAAACAGAAGAGTGTGTGTTGGACCCCAAAATTTTTTTAGAAGATTTAAAGTAGTAAATGAGAAGTGTGGATAGATTCATGTTTTTCTTTGGTGTTTTGGTAGATGAGAGACTATGAAATGGGAAGAATTAGGCTGAAAATGAAGTTAAATTTGTGGAGTAAGTTGATAAAGAATATGTATATATGTGTATGTTCTGTTATTAGTGTTCATGATTAATCATGAATTATAATTTCTTTGTGGATGATATTGAGTTGAGAATGAGGAGTAAATGAGTAGAAAAGATGATTTTGGTATGATGTGTTAAGGAAAGATTTGGAAACAAAATTGGTAGATGATTTGGAAAGTTATAGCTGATTTGTTTCTAGCTTTCTAACAATATATAGTATAGAAATTTTGGACCTCTAGATTGAAAGTTATGGTCCTTAGAAAGGGAAATGATTAGGAGTATAAAGATGTATTGTCTGTGATGATGTCATATCGTCTATGATGACGTCATTCCTCTTAAGAGACGTATCGTCTCTAAAGATGCATCATCTATAATGATGTCATATCGTTTGTGATGACATTATTCGTCTTAAGAGATGCATCATCTGTAAAGACGTATCATCTGTAATGACGTTATATCATCTGTGATGATGTCATTCGTCTTAAGAGATGCATCATCTGTAAAGATTCATCGTCTTTAAAGATGTATCGTCTATAAAGATACTTTGTCTTAAGTTGACCCCGCATCGTCTTAGGATTTTGCTTCGTCTTAAGTTGACCCCGCATCGTCTTAGGACTTTGCTTCGTCTTAAGTTGACCCTGCATCATCTTAAGACTTTGCTTCATCTTAAGTTGACTCCGTATCATTTTAAGAGCTGCATCGTCTTAAGTTAACTTTGTTTCATCTTAAGTTGACTCGGGTTTCGTCTATCTTTACTTCGTCTGCTATTTGTTTCATCTACTTTGATTCGTCTGCTTTGCTTTGTCTATATTTCGCTTCATCTGCTTTGATTCATTTGCTTTGCTTCATCTATATTTCGTTTCATCTGCTCTTTGTTTCGTCTGCTTTAATTCGTCTTCTTTGCTTCGTCTATATTTCGCTTTGTCTGCTCTCTGTTTCGTCTGCTTTGATTGGTCTGCTTTGCTTCGTCTATATTTCGCTTTGTCTGCTCTTTGTTTCGTCTGTTTTGATTCATCTGCTTTGCTTCGTCTATATTTTGCTTCGTTTGCTCTTTGTTTCTTTTTCTTCGATTCGTCTGCTTTGCTTCGTCTATATTTTTCTTCATTTGCTATTTTCTTCGTCTGCTTTTTGCTTCATCTTCATTGCTTCGTCTGTCTTTGCTTCATCTGCTTTGCTTCGTCTGTCTTTGCTTCGTCTGCTTCGCTTCTTCTGCTTTTTCAACTCGTCTGCTTTTTGATTGGTTTCATCTAATCCTATCGTCTGGTCCATTTTTTATCCTTCAGACTATTGAATTTGTCTTCAAGGTCTTCATGAAAGTTGTAGATCTTGAAGCCCTCTTTGAGATAATCTAAATAACACTTTGATTTGACATCTGTAAAGAGAGTTATGCCATTTGTCCCGAGATAAGTTCAATATATTTGAGGATAAAGCTTTTGGTTGATTCTTTCGGTCATAATTTTGTATCCGACCTCCAAATGAAAATCGATAGTTTCTTAACACACTTTTCCCTCCATAGAACTTGATAGCATTTAGTATTGATATGAGAAAGATTAATTAAATCAAAGTAAAGGTAGCGGTTGGAAGAGTATGAATGTGAGGAATTTAAGTATAGGGTACTGTTTCAATATAAGAACAGTCTGAAAATGTTTGGGGCAATACTCTTGGAGTTTTGAACCAAATGGATTAATTTTGGTGTCTTTAGAAACTTAAGACAAGGGAGACCATTTTTCTAGAAGAAAGAGTTATGTCAGAATATTCAAGGATATTGTAGGTAAGGCACTTAAGCATAAAAAGACATAAGGCAAAAATGGAAGGGCAAATGGGACATTTCTCACTCATCAAGGATATAATTGGAAGAAGAAGTATTGTCTGGCATTCTAGAAGAAGCTAGATGTGTGGAAGAGAAATCAGAAAGAGAAAGAAGAGAGATTTCGGTGGTCGAGAGAGAAGAAGAGAGTTGAGCTAGGGTCTTTTCATTTCTTATCTTTTGAGAGAGATTTTAAAGTGGTTCAAAAGGAGAAAATGATAGAGGAAGAGAAGGGCTTCCCTTTGAGCTAAAGATCCCATCATTTGGTGAAGAATGAAGGTAAGATCATTTTGGATCTTTCGGAGTTTTGAAAGGATTTTAATTCATAGAATTTAGAAAATGCTTGGGTTTAAGCATTCTATAATAAATTGTAGTGATTTTGCATTATAGGATTTCGATTGATTCGTATTGAATAAGACTTAGTTTGTTTTAGGTAACCAAGAAAATCCTACCCAAGAGCAAGGGGAAAGACAACCTTGACTTGGATTTTTGTAAGCAAATGAGGTGTGTAATATGTTTATAGTTGTTATGTGATGGGCAAATGCCCTAATTGTCTGTTTATGCTTAGATTGCGTGAATTTGAATTGTCGTAAAGATTTGAAAATGTACTATGATGTGTTTTATGTTATGCATTGAAAGATGTATGACATTTTGATATAATTAAATTATGATTTTGATCATGTTATACCTTATCATGGCATTTTGTATAAATGAAAAGAAAGGAAAAAGTATGAAAGCATTTGATAAAATGATTTAAGCATGATTATGTTCTTCTGTTTGGGTGAGCGAGGAACCATTTTGTGGTCACGTGCACGTCAACATAAAGCCTTCTCCTGGCTGCCCACTTGTGGCAAACGAAATCTAAAAAGTGGATTCATTTTTTTCACGAAGTAAACTTCGATTTCTCTATTTTTTCACAGAAACCTCGAGCCAATTTTTGTGCATTTGCATTTTGATTTGTCAAGTTATGATTCAAGATTGCGTGTTATGTTTTGCTGATTAATTACACTTGACATGTTCTAGCCCAATGAGTTATAGACGTATATGAATATATGAATGTACATATATATATGTTTGATTGTGTGGCTCGTTGCCAATGGCTATAAATATATTAGCCACTGAGCTATGTAGCCTAGCCCACGATTCTCTTCTCAGGTGCAGAAAGAGAAGATTAGCGATCCTTGCAAGTCATCGGGACTCCAAGATAGTTGGAGACCTTTATAATGAAGTCAGTTCAGGAATTTATGTATTTTAAAATCATATCAAGCGTAAGCATTCAATTGTATCATATGTAACTTTTGTAATTTTTGTATTTTGTATAAGCTTGTATAAACTCTGTTTAGATTCATTAATGAAATATGATTGAGTTTTGCTTGTGATTTCTCAAAATTTGTGATGTTGGTGTTTGACTATTGTGGGCATGCCACCCTTATGGGCTGACAGGCTTTGTTTTGTCTCCAAATGTTTGGGTTCCGAAAATAGGATCCAATAATTTGATATCAGAGCGACTAGGTTTTTCCTAGGCTCAGAATGTATAGTGTTATGAATTGGTAGGCAATGTGATTAATTATGGTTTTGTGAGTTGATATGTTGCATTAAGTGACATGCATATCATGCATACATGTAGGAAATAAGATTAAAATGAAAGCAAGCTGAAACATTACGCTGTGTTTGGTTGTTGTCTCCAGGGGGCAGAGACGGAACGAGACGAAAAGGAGGAGACAAAACATAACAAAAATTGGGGACAGTGAGGTGTTTGGTTGTGGTGGACAGAAAAGAAAAAATTGTCTCCGTATCGAGGACAGAAATGTGTTTGGTTGCAGTAGACAGAACATAACAACAGTGTCAATGACGAAAATGCCCCCATAGTATAATATAATTAGAAAGATGTAATTCACTGATTATTTTAAAATGAATAATTTATATTAATAAAAAAGTTAACAAATAATAATAATAACAATAACAATAGGAAATTAATTTCGTATAATAA
>JAOQMP010000007.1:6209439-6221291 GCA_027563575.1 Erythroxylum pedicellare
TAGCTGGAGAGATATTCTTAGAAAAGAAAATTCGGGTTATCAATGTTCACTTTCTACCCAAAAGCCTAACAAAACTCTTGTAGAGTCTTAGTGATGACTTACGTTTTGGGCTCCATAGCTTCAGCGAATAGAACCTAGTCATCAGCGAAAAAGAGGTGGGAGAGAGGAGGTCCAGTAAGGCTCAATTTGAGCGGCCTCCATTGACCTTATCCCATTTTTCAAAAAATAAGCTGGCCTAATCGTTCCATACATAAAACAAAAAGATAAGGCGATATCGGATCACCTTGATGACTGCACCAAGAAGGCCTGAATTGCTTCGAAATTGTACCCTGCCAGGCTACTTGTATGGAAACGGTAGTGTCACATTGCATGATGACCCAAATAAGGTGCTCTGGTAACCCTATATCCTTTAAGGGATCTTGAATGAAATCCTACCGTAGTCGATCGTAAGCTTTTTTCAGGTCTAGTTTGATCACAAAATAACCCTTCTTCCCTTGCTTTTTCCACATCAAGTGAATGACTTCCTGAGCAATGATAATATTGTCAGTAATGTGTCATCTCGGGATAAAACTGCATTAATTCTCTTGTACTAGAAAATCGAGGTGAGATTTTAACCTATTGATAACTCTACCTTAGAGATAATCTTGTAAGTCACATTATAAAGGCTAATCGGCCAAAACTGGGCGATACTCGACGGGGAGGGGATTTTGGAAATTTATATCAGGATGTGTGATTTAACTCCATTTCCCATTATTCCATCCTAATTACTTCCTGTATGTATTCTACGATTTTGGTGCCGACCCGTTTCCATTGTCTCTGAAAGAAAAGAGCATTGAATCAATCGACCCCTGGGACTTTATTCAGATTATGTCAAAAATTGCATTTTTTATTTCCACGGGGTGAATAGGCAGGGATAAATCTTGGAGGCAGTCTTTTGAAAGAGAAGGAAATGCTCCTGAGTGCTGAAGACGAGGATGTGAACCCTCCTCTTGCATGTACAGGTTGACAAAAAAGTCTCTAGCTAAGCTGCTAAGCTAGTCTTGATCAGTAACAAGGTCCCCTTGAGAGTTAATAAGTCGTTTTATTTGTAGTTTCTTGCGTTTGGAAAGGGTGAGAGTGTGGTAGTACCGAATATTCCTATCACCCTTTGATATCCACTCGTATCTGGCTTTCTGGTGCCAATAGATTTCCTCTTCGCTAAGGACTTGCAGCAGTTCCTACTTACATGTTCCTTCAGGACTAATAGTCATCCAGATTGTCCTCTGTCATAGCTCGCTGGATGCCCTACAACCGTGCTACCAGTCATTTTTTTCGATAGAATATGTTCCCGAACTCAGTATGATTCTAGCTTAGAAGGTGCTTGGAAAGGTGGGCAATCAAATGGGACAAATTCTCCTCGCTTGTATTCCAGTGCTCCGCAACAATCTTGTCAAACCCGGGATTAGTGAGCCAAGCATTATGGAAACAAAAAACAGGGATGTTTAATGTCTAGGTGGCTAAGGTTGGAAGGTGATCCTCATTGGTCTATAGTCCGATTCGAGGAAAGGTAAATGGTAATTAACTGTATGCGGGAAAATGTGGAGCCACTCTATCGAACCAAAAACTCGATCCACCTAGCTTGGACGGCCCCTCGATGCCACGTAAATTTGGATCCTACATATCTAAGGTCGTGGAGGCTACTACCATGCACCCAATCTTGAAACTGTTTGTTCATAATGCGGGTGCCCTGGGCCCCTCCCCTCTTATCAATTAACTCCAGCTTAGCATTAAAATCGCCGCCTACAATCCAGGGTCTATAGGTGGATCGACCAACCCAATCTAATGTCGGCTAGAGATAGTTTCGTGTTGAGACTTAAAGGCTAGCATACACAGTGGTAAAGTCGAGCGAGTGCGAATCATACTGGACAGTGGTATGAATAAACTGTCGATGAGCTAAAATAATAGCAATGTGATACTCAACTTTCCATAAAATCCAAATCCTTCTTGAGAATCCTTCGACTTTGACTCGGAATAAGTATCCGAACCCTAAAGAATGGACTACATCATGGGCCCTAGTGCCGCTAATCCGGGTTTCTAGGAGGATGAGGATACCTAGCTGGTAGAGTCTAAGATAATTACGAAGGATGACTTGGAAACTACTCCCCTCAGCCCCTTGACAGTTCCAAATCAGAATTGATATAATAAAAGACAATTAAGTAGAACTAGTAACTCGGATGGGAGCATCACTGGACTCCTCTCCCATGGATGATGATGTCTGTTTCTCGTTACTTTCTATCCGAGGTATTGCCTCTGGTATGTTAGTACGGCCCTCGATGTTGGGAAGGTCCGTCTACTGAGAAACAGGAAGCTCCGTACTGGTACTAGGCCCCGCTTGATCCTCGATTCCTTCCATAATTTGGAACCGCTCCTCAACTTCCAGTGCTCGATTTTCCAGGACCTGGCTCTCACAAACCATCTTAGTGTGTGATGAGATTGCTATCGCTATATGGTTGTCCTGGTTGTTGGGTTGGATTTGGAAGCACGGGGCTGTAACCAAATCGCTTCTCGGAATAAGACTGGTTTTCCCCCGAATTGACTGATTAAGGAGACCCAGCTGTCCTCTAGGCCCTTTTTTAGGCTTTTGTTTGGGCCTATATGCTTTGGAATTGAGTCTGGGTTGGGTGGACTGCCCAGGCCCAATAAGAGCTCCTAGCTGGACTCTTTGGCCCATTCCTTGCTGTTAAAAATGATAGGTGCGGCGACTATCTTCTCAGTCTCCATCAAGTCCTATCCAGTCAAGGCTATAAATTTGGACCCTGATTGGTGAGAGGACACGACAGTACTGGCCATTGGAGTGGGACGTTGTCTGGAAACAAGTAGCTGCATCGGTGACCGGTGGGATGGCTGGCGTTGTCTCCTCTATACCTGAACCCAAGGCCCGTCGTCGTTAGAGGAGCATACCATTGGTTGCGCCTGTGCTGGCATTCCTCTCGTGTCTTCCCTAGTGGTCGCATCGCGCTCCTGCGCTGTCTCCATCCTGGCGTCACCGATGTTGTTATACGCGGTTTCTTCACTTCGGAGTTGGGGGCAGGCCGCCATGTCGTGGCCAACTTTGCCACACTAGTAACACAGCTGCGACAACCCCTCGTACATCGCGTGGATCACCTTGCCATCGAGCTACACTTGGGTTTTCAACGACAAACTGAGGTCTATGTCTACTGCAAGAGGTGCATAGCGACCTCATTGGATTTGTAATGTAGTCTCATCTATCTTCACTGTTTTTCCAAGCTGATTGCCCATAGCCTTGAGAATGCCGGGGTGATAGCAGGCAATGGATAGGTCCGGGAATCTAACCCACGTGATTGCACGGTGGACTTGGCCCTGCGATGGTCGGAAAGAGGGCTCCCACCTTTACACCAATAGTGCTTGCCCAAAGATTAGCCATGGGCCATCTGTTAACATATGGAGGAAATCTGCTTCGTCTAAGAATCTGACGAGGTATAAGTCATTCTCAAGGTCAATGATTTTTATCGGACTGGTGGGTATCCAGATGGACTTCAAGCGAGTGCTAAGCATTTGGAATCCGATCCTTTGTCCCAGCAACTTCACTACCACCGCAGTTGTCCATTGACTGTCCAGTTTCGCTTTGAAGGATTGAGAGAGTTGAAGCCCGCCCCCAAGTTCACTGGAGATTGAAACTATGTCTCCATCCTCTAACTCAATGGTTTCCTCCGCTGGCCAATCGTGGGCCTCCCTAGTTAAATCAGCTACCGGACCTCCTGTAACAGCGGCGCTATAGGACAGTTGCGGTTTGGCCTATGCTTCCTCCTCCCATTTCCTCGTACACCCATGTTTGGGCTGGTGTCCCTCATGGGCGAGGGACTCCATAACCGGCTCAGGGAATGTGCACACAGACGAAGACTCAGGCGAGAAGTAAACCTAAATGAGAGTAACAGAAAAGAGGCTGAAACAAATTTTCGAACACTTGTCACCTTTTCTCGCACTAGATTCTCGCTCTACAATAGTATCTTGTTTCTTGTTTCTTAGGGAGTTTTGTAAACTCTTTTATTTATTCTCTCTCACTTCATACCAGCATTGGTATGAGCATCAATGAGCCATATACTTTTATTGAATGTAAAGAGTGTAAACACTTCTATGGTCAAACACTTAGAGAGATGTTGCGAGGAAGTGACATTTGTGGAAATGCATGGAAGAGCTATTGGATTGCGTTAGTATGAGTTTTGTTTGATTTGAGAATAATTGTGAAAATTATTGAATGGTTAATCTTGATTTTCTCTCTTGTTTGTTAAAATCTATTATATGATGGTGATTGTAACATGCCTGATATAATTGCCTCGGTGGAACCTCCATGTCTTTCATTGGATGCTATGCTATCCCACTCCCGCTAGTGGAATATTGGCACCGAAAATATGACCTTTTCAAGCATTTCTGGTGACTTAATCTAACATTTGTTTCAAAATCATTGTCCATCAGCCAATTAAAAGCTGGGCCTTTAGCTGTGTCATGAACGTCATAATTACGGATTATTATAACAGTTGACAGAAATGACTTTCACTCTGTAGCCACCAATGGGAAAACGAGAAGCACGCGTTGACGCACTTTCCGAAAGCTTGTATACATACACATGTTAGTGTCTTGTACACCGTCCCACACAGGCTTGTTCACTGTTGCGTGGCAGATCTGCTGAGGCTTTCGCCCCCACTTTATCCTGGCCCCATGCATCACCGACTTAATTAATTCATCAAGTGGTTGTGGAATGCTCGAATGCCATGTTTGGTAAGTTAATACTCGTACGGGACATTGACTAGAAACGTTACCGCATTTATAACCAGAATTAATGATATGGTACATGCCAAATGTCGTCTTAATGAAATTGAGTAAGTCGGGCTAACGATTCATGTTGGGTTGACTTAGTTTGCCCGCAAGTTGAGTTGATTCAATCTTTAGTTTACCTATAAATAAAAAGCGCAGGTTAACCCAGAGAAAGAGAGATGTCAATATCATTAGCAAGGTGAAACGTTACCGACCACGGTGGGTAAAAGAAAAACGTCGTGACATTAGAACGTGGGTCTTGAGTCCTCAAAAGTCTTTGCCTTTCTGTCTCTGTGAACATGGAGACTGAGGCTGTTGGTGGGTGTGGGACCACCACCTCATCCCTCACAAAGAATGTAAAAGGTTCCTGAAGATACTAGACAGAGGGCAGTTCTGGTTCTGAAGAAAAAGCATCTTTTATCTGTCTCCTCATGTGTTATGAGATGAACGTTTGAAAAACAGTTTTGATTAAACACCCGAGTCCTTTCAGGCAAGTTCAATTATGATAAAAATAATTGATCATCCCTATCATTGACATTGAGATTGATCATTCAAGCAAATCAGACTTACTTTATTTGTTATAATTCAAATTAAAATTCACCACGTGTTTGCTTACTTTTATTTATCAGTTGCTTAATGAACAGCTATCTTTTAATAATATATATATATATAACACACAAGAAAGAAACAGTGACTGTCAACAGAAAGCCTTTTGGTAAAATGCTCGCAACGCAACCCCACAACAAAATTCCTCATTCCCTTTCTCCTCCTTACATACACATACACTATGGCAGCTTCTCTGTCTCTCAGCTTCTCCCTTCAAGTTTCTTCCATCAGATTCCCCAACTCTGATATATTTTCCTCCAAGGTGTCGTGTCATCTTCTTTCTTTAAATAGTTTACATTTCTTTTTCTTTTCAACAACAAGTTATGAATTGGATAAAGGTTTTTCTTTTTGTACGCTCTTGATGTTGCTTTCTTAGCTTGTTATATATAGATATGTATAGGAGACCATCATGTGAGCTGCTCTTAACCCCTTTCTGGCAAAACTTTTATTTTGATTTGTTGGGTTTCTGGGAAAGTTTTCCAAACTGAACTTTCTTAAAGTTTCTCTTTGTGCAAGTAGTTATTACTTGTACTGAAACAGGTTGTTGTTTCTTAAGGGTGTAAATTCTTGAACCAGAGCTTTCAACCATATTCTTTCCGATGCTATATTTCACAAGTAATAATAGAACAGAGCAGGATAACGTTTTGTTCCTAAAACAGATTGTGCGCATAAATTGGAATTCAGATGGAAACGATGGTTTCGTTTTCTATAAACTGACACTACTCCATTTCGTGTCTTCAGTTCCTAACAAATGTAGAAGAAAGGGTCAAACCTTTGTTTGATTTATAGGTGAAATGGACTATAAACATCAAAAAGAAAAAAAAAAATGGAAGAATTGAACTGTTCATTGATAATCTGAGCTCAACTGAGCCAAAGGGTTGGTGATTCTACCCCGTTGGGTGTAATTATTAAAAAAAATAAAGTACAATGAGTTGGCTATGGTTACTTCATTGTTGCTTATCTATAAAATTTCAGATGGGATTTTGGAAATCCATGTCAGATTGGATCTTCACTGTGATGTCTCTCAGATTCACAGACTTGCAGACTGTTATTAAATTGGGATTTCAACTTCCTGACTCGGACAAAGTCCTTTCCTTCCGTTTCCCGCATGAAATCCAATCTTAAAACAACTTTTGGCACTCAGGAAATTATAGTTCTAAAAAGCCTGCAAAAGGCTTCTTTTCTTCAGAATCCTGCAAAAGGCTTCTTTTCTTGAGAATCCTGCATAGTTTTTTGTTTTTAGAATTGTGGTTCTTATGTGTTGTTTAATTTTATGTTGGAACTTTCAGGCTTTTGAATCTGCAAAAGCATAGAAACACTTTATATCTCGGTGGGTGTGGTGGCCATTGAAGTGAACATTACACAATGGGGCGCATATCCTCCATGTTCAGTGGATTGTTGTCTTTAAGGAAAGGGAAGTATAAGGACAATTGTGATGGAAGGGAGGCAGTGGAAGCAATGGCGAAAGAAGCAAAGAAAAATGACTTGTTATTGCGATCTTCTGGCTTTGTGAACCTTTCTGGTTCAAGAAATTTAGCCTCAGTTTTTTCAAAAAGAGGTGAAAAAGGTGTGAACCAAGATTGCTGCATTGTGTGGGAGGTAAGTACTATAAATTGGTGCAGTTGGAAGATGATTGTCTGCTTATTTCAATTGTTTAATGGCTAAGGAGAACAAGCTAAACTAAGCCTCCTCTTAGTTTCTACATACACATTCACTCAATCCTTTGAATGCTTGATGTTTTCTTCTTTCTATGTATTTTACAATGTGAATGATGGTTCTTTCTTTCAATAAAATGGATGAAGGAGTTTGGATGTCAAGAAGATATGATGTTTTGCGGCGTATTTGATGGACATGGTCCATGGGGCCATTATGTGGCGAAGAAGGTACGAGAATCAATGCCTTCGTCTCTGTTGCGTAATTGGCAGGAGGCACTTGCTCAAGCTGCACTTGATCCAGACATGGACCTGGAAACAGATAAAAAACATCAAAGATTCAATGTATGGAAACATTCATATCTAAAGACTTGTGCTGCCGTTGATCAGGAGCTGGAGGAGTACCGTAAGATTGATTCTTTTGATAGTGGAACAACTGCCTTGACAATTGTTCGACAGGTTAGAGGATTTCCATTCATTTTGCTTCTGTAACATTAACATATGACGGACAGAAGGAAGCATATTGTCTTATAATCAAGAGCAGAGTGCGATACAATTTTTGCGATTGTTGTGTTCTCATGGATGACATTGATGTATTATTTCCTAGGGCGAAATCATCTTTGTGGCAAATGTTGGTGATTCGAGGGCTGTTTTAGCTACGACTTTGGATGATGGAAGCTTGGTACCTGTTCAGCTTACTGAGGATTTGAAGCCCAATTTACCTGGTTAGTCGCTCCCCACTCCTTCCCTCACCGTTTAAAAATACCGAAAACCAGGTGGTTCTTAGGGTAATAATAATACCCAACCCATATGCAGGGGAAGCTGAACGGATACTTCAATGCAAGGGCCGAGTTTTCTGTTTGGCTGATGAGCCAGGGGTACATAGAGTTTGGCTACCAGATGACGAATCACCTGGACTGGCAATGTCTAGAGCCTTTGGAGATTACTGTGTAAAGGATTATGGAGTCATTTCGGTGCCAGAAGTTATGCAAAGGCACGTGACCAGCAGAGATGAATTCGTCATATTAGCTACTGATGGGGTATGCATAATAGTTGTGTAGTTTCTCATATGTGATACCTGGAATTTAAGCCAAGGGTAACATAGATTAGATACAAAGGACTGTGATGATAGCAATCACTTGGTTTTGTGTAGGTATGGGATGTGATCTCCAATCAAGAAGCTGTTCAAATTGTTTCTTCAACGCCAAATAGGGCAAAAGCAGCTAAGCGCTTAGTGGAGTCTGCTGCGCATGCATGGAAACGGAAGAGGAAGGGCATGGCGATGGATGACATATCAGCCATTTGCGTCTTCTTCCACCACTCTTCCCCACTTGCTCAGCAAGTTCACCCTGTTAAAACCCTCAATTTGTGATATGATAAAAAATGTTAAATGACTTGCTTATTTTTCACTTGTCGTCAATATATCAATGTAATTGATATGCCCCACATCTAACCAACAAATCCACATATTAACAAAAGGAAATCTAAAGTAAATATATCTTTAAATTTATCAAAAAGATCACTTTTTTAACACATTCAGTTTCAGTAGGCATTCGATAGCTATACTATGAATTAGAATTTGAAAAATTACCCATCTTTGATGAATATAAAAATATAATCAACGTCAAAACAAGCAAACCTATAAACATGAATGCTAAAGATCAATAAATAATTAAAAAAACTAGAAAAGATAGATGACGTGATAAGTAAAAGAGAAGACGATGGGATAGGCTATTGAAAAATAGGATGATCTTAAATTCTTCCGTAATGTGAATGACTTAGAGTGTCATTTCTAATTATTTTTTTTTCCTTTTTGGCGACTGCATATTGTATTTGTGTCATTTATGAATTTTATTATTTAATATCAAAAAAATTTAAAAAAATTGCACACTTTTGACTTTATAATTATTTTAGAATTTTTAATATTTTTAATTTATTAAATAATAAATTTTATATATGACATAAATGCAATATGTGACAATTACATTGCCAAAAATATTAACATAATGTGGCTTGTCATGTCATTTACATTGATGACAAACTTAACATCAGGTCATTTTTGTTAAAAATTGAAATTTGGAGCATTTTTATGTTATTTTTTAAAGTTTGAATTAGTATTATAAAATTGACTAAAGTATAAGATTTTTTTAATAAAAATTGATACAATAAGAGTAAAATAATAAAATAGAAAAAAATATAAATTTAGAATTTTTTATCTAAAAAACATATTACAATAGTAATGTTTAAAGAATTTAGGAGGTTAAGAAGGGTAACAATTCCTGTAAAGTTTATACATATGTGTTAACTTGACTGAGTAATTCATTAGTTTCACCTTTAAAAGGGTAGAGGTTGGGCAACTAGGACCCTTAGTTTTAGTGTTGGCATAAAATATATGACCTTTTGTGAAGTAAAAAACCACTTTCGATTCCATGTTTGAATACAGCAAAAAAGGATAATAATAAGTCATAAAGAATCAACGGATTCATGGTACAATCTTCCTGTGATGCTTTTTTTTTTCAAATTTTTGCCTGATAAGGGGATCGAACAGTATAGTTCTTTGTTGGTAGCTTGGAAGATTATAAACATGTCTATTACTTTCCAATTGGCTATTTTTTGCATTAATTTTTACTTCTTCAATCTTATTGATTATAGTGTCTGTTATTTTTACTTTTCTTGATGGTTGGTCGAGTAACAAAAATGTTTTTTTTTTACTGGTACATCATTATGGATTTGATTAGTCTTTCTAGTAGGTATTCTTAATTTGCTCATATGAATTATAACGAGTTACAATTGATATCAAAACTTGGAGAAAGTTTATTATATGAAGCTTAGAAGAAATTTGGAGGATGATTTGGTTGAATTGCAAACGACGAGAGAAATAATAAAATAATAAAGATAATGTTGTAATACAACAAGGTTGAGATATTTTTAGAGAGTGAACATAATATAAAATAATTGCTTGAGAGTGAAAATAAGAAAGCTAAATAATTTGCATATTTAACTAATGAGTTAGACAAAATATATATTTTATATAGATAATGAATTTTGAGTAATACATTTTATCTATAGAGTTAGCATAAAAAATAATGAGAATTATATATTGTTAAAAGAAGGTAAGGCTGGTGAACAATTAAAGGAGAAGTAAATGAAGATGTTAGGAGAAAATAGGACAATGATAGAGATAATAGTGTAAATAAAATATTGAGTTATTATGATGGCCAAAGTTATAGCCAAAGTGATAGGGATGATGAAGATTTATAAGTTAGGAAAAAAAGTATAAGGATAAAACGAATAAATAGAGAAGGATATAAAATGAACATATCATAATTAAGAAAGAACAACAAAATAAAGTTGATTATGTTGTAGTTGAGGAGAAAGACAATTGTAAATCATTAAGTTGAAGATGAGTACATTTAAAGAGAACTGATAAGTGTGCTTTTAGGTTATGTTTTTAGTGTGTTTTCATGTGTTTTAAGTGATTCTTTGTATGTTTTAGTTCTAGTTTATTTGATCTTTAACATATTTTGCATCTTTTCTTGATCTTTGAAGTGTTTAGTTGTTTCTTTACATTATCTAGTGTTTGAGGGTAGTTTTGGAGCCTATTTGTGGGATGGATTTATGCACCTTGATGGTGAATTGTGCAGGTATCAGATTTGTAGCTGTGGATGTAGTACAGGTGATTTAATGGCACCACTGGATAGACTTAGACAATTTAGATGACAATGAAAATTGTTGGAGAGGAATGACAATGTGTGAGGAGCTTACAGTTCAAATTTCAAGTCAATTGGAGATCTAGAGAAGAAGTTATGGCCAAAAGAATGAAGAGTATAGAAAGATGTCAAATAGCAGTGCACGATCGTGCTTGTGCACGATTATGCAACCACCAAATGACCACCTCTATGTCACGATCGTGCTTATGCACTTAAACATGAGATTTTAAGTGGTTTGATCCTCCCTTTGACATATATAAAGGCTCTAAACCCTAGGAGCCTCCATCCATGAGATCACATACCAAAAATAGAAAAAGTGACTTTTAGAGGCTAGACAAAGAAGGGAAACACAGAATCTACCTTGGAAAAGTGACGACAACATCAAGATTCAAAATTTTTTCTAGCTTTTTGGAGTAGAGAGAAGGAGTTCTTGACTTTAACTAGCTTTTATTCTTTTCTCTTTATGACTTTCAGTAGATTTTGTTGGATTGTTCATGATTATGAGTAGCTAAACACCTTGTAGGAGTTGTTCTTGAATTATTTGTGAAATTCTTGTTGTTTTGGATGCAATGAAATATCTTTTGTGATATTTATTGTGCTTATACTATACAATAGACCGAGAGGGTGAGTGTGGGTATTTGAGTTAGGTAGTGTAACGAAAGTTAGCTCCCAATAGATGTAGTAAATATTCTGGTTTTTCCAAATAGTTAAAGAGAGATCTTAGCTGTTTGCTTAAAATCACCTATAAGAGTACTTAAAATCTTGTTGAAGGCTTAGGAGAAGTTGGTAAGTCTAGAGATAGCATAACTAATTCTAATCCATTCAATTAGGGTAAGTTAATTAGGCCTTGAGAGAGGGTAATTGAACATTAGAAAATCTTAGGTCAAGCATAATTGGATTAAGAGCACAAGAGGAAAGCAAAATAAGGATAGAGTAACTTTTAATTTTGAACCTGGGCCATCAAATTACTACACTTTGCCTTAATTAGTTGTTCATTGCTAGTTTAATTAATTTTCATTTAATTTTGAATTTTTAATCTTTTGAAATCATTTTCTTAAACAAAGCTTAACCT
>JAOQMP010000007.1:6221391-6233116 GCA_027563575.1 Erythroxylum pedicellare
GGGTGGTGAGCTTAAGCCTATGCGTAACAATTTTATAATTGGTAACAAGCAAAACCATTTATGAAGTGTGTTTCTAATACAGAAATTTACGTTATTGCAAATTATGCATGCATCACTTTTGTCAATTTATCATGAGCACATAACCATATCAAAATGGTTCGAGTGAATCTAAAATAGAATGTAATACGCATTCCCACATAATGGTATTACATAGCTGTGAACTTATGGGAGTCTTTGAAGGAGCTCCAGACCACTAGTGGACAGGTGGGAGAAGCCTTTGGTCAAAGTGCACTTGACTTAACTTCGGGGACCATCACAAACCCACATAACATGTATTTCCATAATTGTAAAACATGTTGCCTTAAAGGCATATTTCAGAAACTAGATTTCTTAATCTTAATGTCTTTTCGAAAATCATTTTCATATGTCAAACAAAATTTATATGCAAAATATGCAGTACATTCTCAAAACATTCAAAGAGTAATAAATGCACATTTTTGAAGTCGTTGAAACCATTTATTTCCATTTTCTTGAAAGAAACATTGATGGCTTATTACTTAATTATAAAACTGTAACCTACCTTGAATCTTCTTGCTTGAAAGCTTGTTCAAGGATGTCTCTCCTCTTGCTCCTCTTACCTCCCTTCAATACTAACAAAACCTTATTCAAAAGAACTCCAATTGGAAAATCACAGAAACCCACGCATGAATTGATCCTAGAATACTTAAACTCATGCATTTTCTACACTCTTAGAACCAAAATCTTCCTAACACTACGAAAGATTTTTCACAAGCTTACCTTGAAACTTTACCAATATGAATTTCTTGACTCTAATGGAAGCTTTAATCTTCCTCTTTCTTTTTCCCTCCTTAGTAACTCTCAAAATCCCTCTTGAAGGCTTAGTAAAATTAAAACCTAGCTCAACTCTCCTTTTTCTCTCAATCACTGACACTCTCTCTCCCTTCTTTCTTATTTTTCGTCATCTCTCTCTTCTCTTCCTCTTCACCGATGCTTTTGTCTTCTAAAACACAAGCCTACAATTCCTTCTTCCTATTTTTCCCTTCCTTCAATGCTTTATGACTTTATAAATTAATTGATGTTCCAACAATGCCCCTCATGAAGTCTTATCACTCTAACACTTTATTTCCCTTAACCTATAACATAATATCTTACTCACATAACATGCTAATCAACTCCAACACAATTTCATCTAGCAAAACCCCAAGTTAATTTAATCATGCTCATTCATAAAAAAATTTCCAGGGGTCAACATTACCCCATTTCAAATACTGAGTAGGTGAGTCATGTGCAGTGTGTACCTAAGAAAAGAGGCATGACAATGATGGAAAATGAAAAGGGCGAATAGATTTCTACTAGGACCATCACAAGTTGGAGAGTGTGTATTGATTACAGGAAGCTTAACTTGGCCACCAAGAAATACTAATTTCCTTTACCTTTTGTAGACCAAATGATTGAGAGGGTGGTTGGTCATGCATTTTATTATTTTCTTTATAGATATTTAGGATACAATCAGGTGTTCATATACCCATAAGATCAAGAGAAGACTATTTTCACTTGTCCTTATAGGGCTTTCGCTTATTGGAGGATGCCTTTCGGGTTAAGCAATGCACCTGTCACATTCTAAAGATGCATGACGGCCATTTTTGTGGACATCAATGAGATTTTCATAGAGGTATTTATGGATGACTTCTTTGTCTTTGTCGATTTTTTTTATGATTGCTTGTTTAATTTGGATAGATTACTTCAAAGATGTGAGGAGTCTCATCTAGTTCCAAATTAGGAGAAGTGTCATTTCATGGTCTAAGAGGGGATTGTATTAAGCTATAGGATCTCATGTAAAGGGATTGAAGTGGGATCAAGGAAAGACCAAAGTGATTGAAAAGTTACCCGCTCCCAAGAACATTAAAGACGTCCAAGCCTTCCTTGGTCTTCCAGGGTTCTACAAATAATTCATCAAGGATTTTTCCCTTATTGCTATAACCTTAACCTATTTGTTAGTAAAAAATGTGCCTTTTATGTTTACTAATGATTCCTTAGATTCTTTTATCAGGTTGAAAAAGGCATTCATAATAGCATCTATCTTGATAATGCTGGATTGGTCATCTACTTTTGAGATTATGTATGATGCAAGTGACCACGGAGTGGGGTGTGTACTTGGATAGCAGAAGGAAAAGATACTACATGCCATCTACTATATGAGAAAGACGTTGATAGGTGCTCAACTGAACTAGACCATTATGGAAAAGGAGTTGGTTGAAGTAGTCTTCGCATATGAGAAGTTTTACTCTTATCTTTTAGGCTCACATGTTATTGTCTTTACAGATCATGCAGCGTTGTGTTATCTTTTTGTAAAGAAGGATGTCAAGGATAGGCTTATCAGATGGGTACTTCTACTTCAAGAGTTCAATCTTGAGATTAAAGACAATAATGGAGCAAAAAACATTATAGCAGAGCACCTATCAAGACTTGAAGGGGAACATAAAGAAGAAAGAAGAGGAAATTGAGAAGCATTTCCCTAATGAAGCCTTAATAATGGTAGAAAACCCCTTTCTTCCTTGGTTTGTAGATATTGCAAATTATCTCTAAGGTGGTGTTCCTCCCTCTGATCTTTCTTATTAATAAAGGAAACATTTCTTCTTCCAATGTTCTCCTTACATTTTGGATGAGATGCCATACTGTATAAGATTTCTGTTGATAGTTTGATTCACAGGTGTGTCCATAATGATGAGATACCTGAAGTGTTAATGCAATGTCATAGTTCTATTTATATAAGGCACTGTGGAGCAAATAAGACAGCTGCTCGGGTCTTGGAGAGTAGATTCTACTAGCCAACCATGTTTAAGAATGCTCAAAATTTTATGTTGAAGTATGATAGGTGCCAGCGAGTGGGCAATATATCAAAGAGGGATGAGATTCCACTTTTAAACATCATGGAGGTAGAGATATTTAATGTGTGGGGCTTGGATTTCATGTGACCATTCCCATCCTCCCTAGGTAACAAGCATATCTTAGTTAGAGTGGATTATGTTTCTAAATGGGTTGAAGCTATAGCTACTCCAACAAATGATAGTAAGGTGGTTCAATGTTTCATCAAGAGGATATTCACTCAATATGGGGTGCCAAGGGCAATTATAAGTGATAGGGGTAGTCATTTTTGTAATAATCCATTTGAAGGAAGTATAATGTTCACCATAGAGTGACTACCCCATATCATCCACAAACTAGTGGCCAAGTAGAGGTGGTGAATCGAAAGTTAAAGAAGGTTTTAGAGAAGGTAGTGATCGCCTCAAGAAAGGATTAGGCTTTGAAGTTGGCTGACATACTTTGGGCATATAGGATAGCTTTCAAGACACCTATAGGTACTACTCCTTATAGGCTTATGTATGGTAAGGCTTGCAATTTACCCTTAGAGTTAGAGTATAGGGCTTATTAGGCAATAAAGAAATTGAACATAGATTGGAAACTTACGGGTAAGAAGAGGTTACTGTAAATTTATGAAGTGCATGAGTTGAGATTTGATGCTTATAGAAATGCCAAGATATACAATGAGAAAGTTAAGAAGTGGCATGATGCTCACATCAAGAGGGAGTTTAAGAGTGGAGATTTAGTGCTTCTATACAATTCAAGACTTTGTTTATTTCTCGAAAAGCTCAAGTCTAGGTGGAGTGGATCTTTTAAGGTACTTCAAGTATTTGATCATAGAGCAATAAAATTAGAGAACACCAAGGGTGAAGCCTTTAAGATCGATGGAAATCAATGCAAGCTTTACATTGGAGGATCTCTCTTTTTTGAAAGGGGTGCACAATCATGCCATAGAACCCTCTAGCCACCAAGGGTGCAAGATTGTGCTACAAAACCCTCTAACAATTGAGGATGCATGATCGTAGGGGGTGAGTGGCAGATCTCGCCCACCCCCTTTAAAAACCCTAAAACATACTTATCAAACACATCTTCTCTCTCTTCCCTACGCCACCTCTCTCCAGTTTTGACCCCCATAACTTTTCTTCAAGAAAATTTGCTCATTTTGTTTTAAGTTTTCACAAAATCTTGTAAGTTTGCTTAGGTTTTTCATTAAAACCTTCAGTTTTGTGAAGATTTATGTTGATTTTGTTTTTCTTTTCCTTTCCTTCCCACCATTTTCTCAAGTTTCTCTCTCTAGGGGATGTCTGTGTTCCTTCATGAAAATTATCATGTTTCTTTTATGATTTTTGCAAGTTTTCACGTCATTATGCCTTTAAGAACCAAAAAGTTATCGAACCCATCCAAGCCGAGGTGGGAGGTCAAAATGCTGTAGGCATTATAGCTAATTATGATGCCCCTTTTCCCATTTATTCCAAGGAGGAAGGTGACAGGTATGCTCTTCTTAAAATTAGAACCATTCATACACCATAATATTTGGATTTTGATATGTTAAAAGAAATAAGGTTGAAGGATAAACTGCTGAAATTGTGTAACAAAGGTGGTTAAGGAATATATGCACATATGAATTACCTATCCTTGAGGTTTGAATCTAGTAAACCTAGTAAATTTTGGTTTAGACTACAAGGCTAGGCTCGCAGCTTGGATGAGAAGTTGTTATGTCAACTCTTTGATTTTTCCAAGCCACAGATAGAAGATCACCATCAAGACTTCTCATTTACCATTTATTGGAAGTATTTAACTAACTTGCCTGATTTTAATGCTCACATTGCATTGAATGCTTACATTCTTAGTCATGAGCGGTTGCTTTTGCACAATTCATATGTTATATTATGTTTTCCAAAATTCAAAGCAACAAATGTTCCACTAAGGAGTTGTTTTTATTATGGTGCTTTGTAACATCCCATTTTCATACAAAGGGTTAGAACCCTAGATTTGTGTAATTGAGAAATAGCAATGAGAGATTAGAAAATTACATTTTATGCTCATGCATAATGTTAGCATATACACACATGAATTTGATTATTGCACATATTACAATGAATTGTTCATGCACTCATTTGACATTTTTCTGGTATAAATGATTATTTTAATGTGATTATAATATGAATTATGGATATGTATCTTAAAAATTGAGCTGGAGTGTGTAAGTAGTGAATTAGATTTTTTAGTGAAATATGAGAATTTCCTGAAATAATGAGTATTTTTGGACTATAAAAAATGACAAGTGGCAAGACAATTGAAAAATAGTAGTAGAATTAATTGTCAAATGGCAATAGAAATTTTGATAAATGAATTTGAGATTTAATGAAAAGTGTTATTGAAAATTGGGAGACAATTAGATTAAAAATTAAGTGACAAATGGACTAGAGATTAAATGGCATTACAAGGTGTTAATTTAATTTTATGTGGTGAGTTTCATGACATATGTCATGACACCCACCAAGTAATTGTTACATTGCTTTTTAAACTCACCCATATCATTTTCATATGAAAGACCATTTTTATTTTTATTTTTCATTTTCCTTGCTACTTGCTTTCTTTTTATCTTCTTCTCTTCTTTTCATTCACAATATTCTCCCAACCTAACCATCAACGTTAAACTTTGCGAACACCCTTCATCTAGTCACTCCAAATAATTACTTGTCTTCACTTTGTTATGAAAACCCAACCTATTCGACCTTAAAAGTTGATGATCATGTGTATTGGAGAAGCTAGGGTTAAGTGTGATTTAAAGACATTGAAGCTAAACAAGTATAAGCATTAACCCCTATCCCACATTAAAATTTGATGATTGTGTATGTTGGAGAAGCTAAGGTTAAGTGTGATTTGAAGACATTGAAGCTAAACAAGTAAGTATAAGTATTAACCCTTATTGAATTATTGAATGAAGCATGTTTTGATGATAATTAAAATTTAAATGATTATAAAATGAGGATGGGTTCATGCAAAAACATGGATGAGAAATCTAGGTAGAATCATGTCTTTCTTTGGTGTTTTGATGCATAATATATTATAGAATGATATAATGTTGGATTAATTGAGTAAATGGTGTTTAAAGGGTGTTGGAAAAATGTTAGCTGTAACATTTTTCCACTGATTATGCATCTGTGATTTAGCCATAACTTGTTATGTAGATATCTAAATTAGATGAATTTTAATTTGGATTAAATTATAGAGATATGGATACATTTTTCATGAAGTCATAGAAATCAAATTCTATCTTTTAGAATCTCAAATTTTGACTTGAAGTTGAGTACTGGGTGTAAAAAATTGATGAATGAATACATGTTTTTGTGTTCTGTTTTGAGAGTATAAAAACCATGAATGATGAGTTATTATGTAGATGTTATGAGTTGATAATTAATGATATAATGAAAGTGAAGGTTATGTTAACCAAGATGTTGTTAACCTAATTGTCCTTTCCCACCAAAGGATTTTGTTAACCTAATTGTCCTCGAAGAACAAATGGTAAATCTAATTGGTTGAGGATACAACAACAAGTAGAAAGTAGATTGCTAAAGGAAAAGATTTAAAGGCAACGGATTTGGATACAAGAAGAAGGAGAGGATAGCGCAGCGAAGATTTAAAGCTGTAGCAAAGGAGTCGGTAATACTCCTGATCTTATTTATTTTTTATTATCCTTATACCATATCATGTATGGATTAGTATGGTGATTTGGATTTGTTGCTTCCTCTATAAGTAATGATTTCTTAAAAGTTTTAAAATCTACCGTTTCTCCAAATATAGCATGCTTTGTTTTTCCGATCCAACAATCATAAGACGTGTGCTGGTGCTTGTTACCATGCATAATTATTCACATTTAACCCTCATTGGTTATCCTCGGTTAATCCTCATTTGTAATACCATTGTATCGGGCCCTATCTTCCAAATCTTTCTTATACTAAAGCAAGTATTCTATGCCCAACTTTCATCCAGATATTGAACATCTTAGAGGTCAAATAACGAAGTTATAGCTGAAAGAATCAAACAGGGTTTTGATCTCAATCATATTGAACTTACCTTGGGAAAAAGGCATAACTCTTTCTACAGAAGTCAAATATAAGCATTCTTTAGATTATCTGAAAGAAGGCTTCAAGATCTACAACTTTTATGAAGACCTTGAAGAAAAATTCAATTGTATAAAGTGTCAAAAATGGACCAGATGATAGGAATAGATGAAACAAATCAAAAAGAAGACGAATTGAAAAACAGACGAAGTGAAAGCAGACGACGCAATGAAGACGAATCAATAAGGCAGACAAAGCCAAAAAGCAGAAAAAACAATAAGGCTGATGAAGCAAAAAGTAGACGAAACAATAAGGCAGATGGAGCAAAAGTAGACGAAGCAAAAAGCAGACGAAACGGAAAGGGGAGACAAAGCAAAGTAGATAAAACAAAGCAGACGAAACACAAGGGCAGACGAAGCAGAGAGCAGACGAAACCAAAAAATAGATGAAACAATAAAGAAAACGAAGCAAAAGTTTTAAGATGAAGCAGGGTTAACTTAAGACGAAGCAAGGTCATAAGACGATGCGGGGTCAACTTAAGACGAAGTAAAGTCTTAAGACGATGCAACTCTTAAGATGAATGACGTCATCACAGACGATATGGCGTCATCATAGACGATACATTTTTATAGACGATGCATCTCTTAAGACGAATGATGTCATCACACACGATATAACGTCAACATAGATGATGCATCTCTTAAGACAAATGACGACATCACAGACGATATGATGTCATCACAGACGATGCATCTTTTAAGATGAATGATGTCATCATAGATGATATGACATCATCATAGATGATGTGTCTTACAGGCGATACATCTCTTAAGATGAATGATGTCATCACAGACGATATGACGTCATCACAGATGATACGTCTTTACAGACGATACATCTTTACCCTCCTAAGCATTTCCTTTTCTAAAGACCATAACATTCGATCCAGAGGTCCAAAAATTCCATACTATATACCGTTGGAAAGCTAAAAGAGAGATCTACAACTTCCATTTGGTATAGTTTAGCCAAAATCAATCCATCTTTTCCCCTGAGGTCATAACACAAATTTTTACCCCATGGAAAGCTTGTAATTTTGCATCTCGCAAACTTGGAATGTCTTGAGCTTAACCATTTAGTTACCAAATTGACTTCATGAAACTCTCAAAACTTAACTCATTTGTCTCATCACGTCTAACTACATTTGTTCAATCATAATTCCTGTCTTTCCTTTCCATGAATCTCACTTAGGCATATGTGTGTGTGTATATATATATATATCCACAACTTATGCTCAAAACAATCTATTCAATCTGATAATCATCCATACATAATTCATATTTCCTTAACAGCAGAAGAATGAGGTTTTAGAAATCTTTGATGACATTCTAAGCCACATTATAACAATTCTTAAACAAATAAACTTTGTATGCGACTATAACATTGTGTTTTCCCAAAATCAACTCAAAATACAAACTGTGCAAATTTGGAGAATTTCCTTTAGGCTCTTGATCACTTGATCTCTTAGATATCACCTAAAGATAGGGTAAAAAGGGGGTTAGCTTGAAAGCTTGTGGGTAACAGTTTATAAAAAAAAAGTAAAACTTTTTAAACCATTTTCCTTGTTGTGAAAACTTTCATTGAGTTTATAAACACGTATTTCTTAGGCTTTCAGCCAAAATTTAGGAGTCACAAAACATGAATGCATCAAACTTGCTAACATAATATGAGCATATAAGCACACCAAAATGGTTCGGGTGGATCTAAAATAGAACACACTACACAATTCCCAGAAGGGTCTTGTGTAGTCGTGAACTTAGGGGAGTCCATGAAGGAACTCCATGCTACTAGCGGGCAGGTGGGGGAAGTCTTTACTTGATCAACGTGCATGTGACTAAACTTAAGGAACCACCACAAACCTACATAACACATAATTCATGACTTGTAAACTTTTTGCCCAAAATGGCACTTTTTCGAAAGCTTGTTTTTCATATACTTGATATATACATGTTGAAAACCATTCTTAAAAGCATGATTTCATAAAGATGTATCATTTTAGAAATCACATGCAAAGTCCTTTTCTTTATAAATCATCACACAATTCATATAGCGACATATAATAATTTCACAAATCATTCAAGAATAATGAATGCAGCATTTATGATGCAATTGAAATCAATAAACAACTTTGATTTGAATAAAAACAGTAGTGGCTTATTTACTCTATTATAAACATGTACCTACCTTGATTTCCTTGCTTAGAGACTTACTAAAAAATGCTTCTTCTCATGTTCCTTTTACCTCTCCTAATCCCTTGCTTCTTTTGTCCTTCTTGATTTCCTTGATTCTTCACCAAGTGAAGAGATCCTTAGCTCAAATGGAAGCTTTTCTCTTCCTCTACTTTTTTCTCTTCTTGAACCACTTCAAAATCTCTCTCTTGAAAGGTAAGAAAATTGAAACCCTAACTTGTTTTCTCTTCTTTCTCTCTTTCATTCTTTTTCGTACTTCTCTCTTTTCTCTCTTTTGTCATCCACGCATCTAGCTTCTTGTGGAATCTCCAAATTATGATTTCTCCTTCTCTAAAACACCACCTTCTGGTCTTGTCCTTTTAAAAATACCCCTCCTCTCCTTTGGTCTTCCTATTTTGCCCCTTCTTTCATTTTCCTCCCAACTCCTTTAATCTTCTTAAATACCATATTAACTTTAACTTAATTCAAGTCTTTCCTTATATGCGTTAGGTTCTTTATCCTTAAGTGCCTTGCTAAAATTACCCTTGAATATACTTATAACCTTAACACTTTAATTCAATCAACTCATATCATATAAGCTTTCTAACATCAACATAATGATTAAATCCATAAACTTTCATAAAAATCTTATAATTGACGTAAAACACACTTATTTACCCAAAAAAAATTTTGGAGCCAACATTTCTCCCCCTCTTAAAAGAATTTCACCCTCAAAATTCACTCCTGATTGATATAAGGGCAGGGGTTTGCTTCCTCTTGTACTCCTTCATTTTCCACTTTACTCCATCACTCAAATAATTTCTTTCAAATTACCCCAGTTAAAGGATTCAATCAATCCCTCCATGACTTGTTCAGATATAACACTATTGCAATTCTGTTTCCTCAATATACTTCAGACTACTCACCATTTTCTAGTTCTTGTGTCAATAACACCAATATCATATCATTTCAATATTCTTAACATACTCACATATATCACATTATGAATTTAAGACATCTTTCATCAGTAGCACTTCTCATAACTATTTCATATCGACCTATTCATGTCGGGCTTAACTAACCCTTCGTTCGAGCTGAGCAAACCTTAACATAGTGATACTCTTAGAGGTAATTTATCATATCAGTGCAATGTCAGTACACTTAACTCTTACCTATTCTTACTGTAGTTATGCCTTTAACGTTGATCCTTCTAATTCATTCATCTTTCTCAAATCTCTTAAGTTCCAACATCGATCAATTTCACAAGTATATTTTTGACAGTTAAGACCGTCAATTTAAACATTCATTCACTTGATTTGCCCAAAATTCAACTCCATATTCTAAGCTTCTTTTTGCTCTAGTTCTGATAACTTCAATATCGAATTTTTGCTTAATGTATTTGAGATAACACCTAGCCTTACTTGAAATTTCCCATTTGTACAATCATAGTCTTTCAGTATTTATATCAATCTTCTCAGTCTCATATTCAATTTTCTCAATTCAATAATTGCCTCAAACTTTTATGATCTGTACTTGTATATATACATCCAAGACGTTCCCATACATATACTGTCTCCAAACTTTCAAAACAATCATTTGCGTAGTAGCTCTAAATCATATATCAAATAGTCAACTCATAGGACTTTAGTTGTCTCCATATATATATGAAATCATTTCATTATGCTACATTGGATTTTAGTCAAATCTCCTATACAACATCAGTGCATATTATAAAATCTCCAATTCTATATGATATAATTTGTATCAGAACAATTCCTTAAAATTCTCTTTACTTTCATTACTCATATGCTTTACACGTTTTTCTTCTCATATTCAAACTATTTTTCTCAAATTTTTGAATACCTTTAATACATCATAAATTTTTTTTTGAATCACTTTAATCTTCAATACCATATTGCTGTCGGGGCAATTGTTAACTCAAACAATTATTATCAAACACCATTAGCCCCCTGATTAGTCCTCGTAATTTCTTAAATAACTGATTCCTCGATGAAGTAACCTTGTCTCACTTTATTTTTAATTTCCCAATTGACTCCCTTTCTCAAATGATTTGCTCCATTCCTTGAATTTCCTCATACCTAACCTTGACTTATCCTCATGTTTGCCCATTTATACATGTTTCTGCACATATTGCAATTTATTTGCAAACTTAACTTCTTGTGATTGTAATACATTCATCAATTCAGATTTGTATCTCCTGAACATACTTACACAGAATGTAACATGAGCCTATATACTCCTTATATAAGCAATCCGTGTCTCCTTAAATTTAGGAATCCATTCACGAGATCCTTTACATTAAACAAAATACATACTTTTTCAATAACATAATCTACCTCTTTTTCTTGAGTCTCTATTAGGAATAGGACTCCCATAAACCTACCTATTTTGCTTGAGTCTCTATTAGGGATACTCCCATACTCATTCTCGAATCATTACATATTCATTTCTGATCAGTTCTTTCATTGATCATCCTTAACATAAACTATCTGATCTGCTTAATCTAACTCAGAAAAATTCCTCTTCGAA
>JAOQMP010000007.1:6271788-6282541 GCA_027563575.1 Erythroxylum pedicellare
ATAGATTTGAATAATTAACGACATTTGATAATATTTTTGAATTCTTATTTGATTCAAAGAAGTTAAGGTCATTGGATGATAACAAATTAAGAGAATGTTGCACTAATTTTACGATGACTTTTTCTTATGATAATGTGTCAAATGTGGATTTAGATAATCTTTTTCTGAATTAAAAGTATTGCAAATGGCTTTTCCAAAAGAGTTAATGTCATCAGCTGAAATTTTAGAATTTGTTAAAGTTGTAGATTGTTATCTAAATGTTTTAATTGCTTATCGAATTCTATTGACTATACCTGTGACTGTAGCATTAGCTGAGAGAAGTTTTTCAAAGTTAAAATTATTAAAAACCTACTTAAGATCATCAATATCACAAAAAAGGTTGAATGATTTAGTTATGCTATATATTGAGAAGGATATGTTGGACAATATTGATCTTGATAATATTATTAATGATTTTTCCTAGAAATGCACAGAGAAATTGTTTTTTCATAAATTATGATCCTCTGTGTATTTGTTAGTGTAATTTTCTTAGTGTTTTGAAATCTAATATTGTTTTTTTATTACTGCTATTGCTATTTTATTGTTACCGTTACTATTTTTAGTTATTTTATTGTTAATGATATTTATAAGATATTATTAGCTGATGTTATGATCATTTAATATTTAGTTGAATATGTAGACTTATAAATTGAGTCATTTATGTTTCATACAAACATGTAAATTTAAGTATATTGTCGATTTATTGAGGCCTTTTTTATTTCGCCCAAAGCCTATAAAATGATAAGAACAGCCCTGCATAAGTGACCTACCGCTTGTTGTTAGAAAAAGGTTAGAAATTGTAAATTGTCTAGATGATTGTCACTACTTTTTCTATATCCAATTCAGTATATTCCAATAAACTTAATTAAGCTCACCCCAAATCATTTTGTTGTTGGTAAAGTATTCCTATCATATTCTAACTTTTTATCCAGAAGATAAATAGGAAAGAGAACAAATTAGATGATGAAAGCAAGTTGAAGAGATGTGTTGGAGCACCATGTTCTAAGTATGATGTTCTAATCCTGTTCTACTTAATCTGAGTCACAAAAAAGCATAAACTCTACATAAATATGCGGATGAAATTTAATAAAAACATAGTTAGAACTGATTAACTAAGTTCGAATAAACTAGGAATAGATTTAAGGGTATAGATCTGCTCCCAATTAAGATACCTAAAAGGAGTCTACAAAAGAATAAAGAAGGACGAAGTTTCCATGTCAAGCCCAAAATTTTGAATGCACATCAAAGGACAATACCGGTCGTGACCGTTATAATTATGTCGAACATAAGTAACTTACTATTAACTAACCATTCATATTATACTAATCAATGCTTTGTTGGCAATTCCACTGTGATTCATGCTTGTGTGTGAGGTCTAGACTAATCTGAAAAGGGCAAGATTGTTAGCATCGCCAACTCTTTTTTTCTTTGAAAATTGTTACTTTTTGATTATGTTAATTAAGGTGGATGGGATACTTCTAAGAGATACATACATATATAAATCTATGAACTGATAAATACTTAGAAACTTGGAATTCAAAGCTAGTCAAACTTTGCTATGTCAACGGGATGACAATTCGATAGAAACGCCGCACGTGCCTCTTTAAATAGAGATCAAGGAAGATCATTGTTGCTTATCCATTTTAGTATTCTAATCTTTCCTTTTTTCTATTAATTGGTTAGATTGTTTATTAAATTGATAACCATTTTTAATTCAAAATTAATCATTCCAGTGACAACAACTTTTTTATTATTTTATTTAAATATGAGTTGGCGTAGACTGAATTGGACGAAGTTTCAGTGGAACAATACCATCAACTTGCATGAGATCAGATTGGGAAGTCGCCGTCAATATCGACTTATTATCTTATATATATTGAGAGGCATAAGCACAATGACTGGACCATTAAGCAAATCCTAAACAGGGAGATTGAATCTGAGCTCATCTTTGGTTTTGATTTTGAAGTGCCACGCTTTATGGTCTTCAAAAGGTTTTGAGAATGGAAGGTCAATTTGGGTTTAACAGCTTGCCTGAAGGCTGTATTTCTTCAATTATTTCGTTCACATCTCCTATTGATGCTTGCAAATCTTCGATGGTTTCTTCTTCATTTCAATCAGCTACAGAGTCCGACATAGTCTGGGAAAGATTCTTGCCTTCTGATTACCAGAACATCGCTTCGAGATCCACTACTCCCTTGAAGTTTTCTTCAAGGAAAGAACTTTTTCTTCGACTCTGCAACCCAATTCTCATAGATGGTGGTGAAAAGGTAAGAATTTGCACTCCTAAAATAAGTAGAATAATATAGCTTAATTACTTCGATCCTAATCTGTTAATAATCGCAGAGTTTCAAGCTAGAGAGATCATCTGGGAAGAAATCCTATGTACTGTCGGCAAGAGAACTTTCCATAACATGGAGCGACGAACCAATGTATTGGTGCTGGACTTCTTCACCTGAATCAAGGTTAGATCAACTTTTCTATCATATACTGGGTTAAATTTCTTCTTCATTTTCTATTGATAACCTAGCATCATGTGGGATTGCTGTCTAATGGGGAAAACCGAAAGCTTAGCTACCCAAATTCTCAAGAGAAAGATAGGGAACGTTGATATCTAATAGAAATTCCTGTTTCGTGCAGGTTCTCTGAAGTTGCTGTACTTAGAACAATGTCTTGGTTGGAAATTCAAGGCCAGATTAGGACTGGAATGCTGTCAGCTAACACAAGATATGGAGCATACCTTATACTAAAAATTGCTGCTCGAGCATACGGTCTGGATTTATTGCCATCAGAGATATCAGTTGAAGTAGGGAATCAAGTAACTAATGGCACAGCTTGTCTACGACGAGGTCAAGATGAGAAGAAGCAGCAAATGGAGCGTCTGCTTTATGGCAATCGCATGCAAATGTTGAAGTCAAGAGTGATCGAGGGAGATGAGCGGGTTCCAGTTGAGAGGAAAGATGGGTGGCTGGAGATTGAGCTTGGAGAGTTCTTTAATGGAGAAAGTGACGAGGAAGTGAAGATGAGGTTTATGGAAGTAAAGGGTCAACATTTGAAAGGAGGCCTTGTGATTGAAGGCATTGAAGTGAGGCCCAAAGACTCAAAACCCTGAATTCAGTTTGATCGGATTGTCCCTAAGCTGGATGGAAAAGAGTGTATACCAAAAACTATGCTTTCCTTCATTTATTGATTATTTTGCTAAATTACTCAAACAATACATGTACAGAAATTTCTGCTTTGTTTGAATGCACATTGGGATTATAAGAGTTTATGACAATAACTAAAAATTAAGATTTAAGACTTGTATCAAATTGAGTTCATATGGAGTCGAATAAACTCTTTCTAACTTTTAAAATATCAAACATGCCCATTTTGCCACGTGTAGCCATGGCAGCGATGACTTAGATGTGCTCATGTTTACATCTCATGTCGTCATGTAAAAACTCAATGTCGTCATTTAAAGGATACCGACACCTGCCAAGGATAATAAATACTCGGCCCTGCGTGTTTCAGTTCGGAGCCCTATTTCCCATTTCTTCGTTTCTTTACTACAAATTCGTTACTCGTTGTAGCATTGACATCTCCAAAGGATGATTGTTCTGTCTCAATGCTTGGACAGCGTATGGTAGAAATTTCAACGGTCAGATTATGAGGAAATGCTTTTCAGATAAGCGTCTCCATAATGGCCTAGAATTGGTCTTTACCATTCTTATCTTGACTTACTCTACTTCTTGCACACGTAAATTAAATAACTTATGAATGCAGTTTACGCTGAAATCATTCAAGGTCTTGATCATTAGCACGTGCTAATAATCTCAACATCCATTATGTATATATAAGTTACTTTCTAACAGAAAGATAGTCTGGTATTAAGTTGATGTTTGTGCGAGCTGTGTGTACATTATAATCGAATACATATATTATAATATTGCCTTTAGTAATTGGATAATAAATATATGACACTTACGGATGGATGTTTCATAAATGTAGATTCTTGAAGATTGCCTTTCTCCATAATGCAGCATTTTTAGTAGATGTGATTTGTTAGAATCATGCAGTGACAGCAGATTAAGTTTGCTTATGGATGCACAGGCGGTGGATCGAATATGAATCATGGGATTCATATTTGGTCAACTGCCTGTGGATCTACAAGTAGCCTTAAGCTGCTGCCACATGGTAAGAGAATCCTAACATGAAATCAAAAACTCAAGATTTCAAATCCATATTTTCCTTTTTCAGATTTCACGTCTCTTTTGTGTACGTGTTTTTTTTTAAATTCTGTCTAGAGAATACAAGTTACATTCAAAGTGGAAGGGAGCTCTCAATTCCTCAACATTGGCTTTGGAAGTCCATCCCTGAGTTAAGGTTTTTGTTCATTTAGACTGAAATTTTCATGGAAATGTAAATTAACTATAGGATAGGTCACATTGATCCAACTGATATGACAATAATATCCAGGAATTTTATTTATACTCCGTAGCTTATTGGACTAATCTGATTATTAAGATGAAATAACTCTTAAATTTTTGGTTAATTCCTAGAAAACAATATCAAAAAAGCTTTGCCTTCTTTCATAGATTGGTGGAAGCTGTTTCTTTAGGACAAGTTGGTTGCTACAGATCGACAGGGACGCTAAGATGCTACCTCCAGAAACGTTGCTTGGAGTCTATCTCATTGTTAAATTTGCTGATCTTGCCCAAGTGCATGATGTTAATCTTTCTTATATAATAAATTGTAGGAACTTAGAATCTAATAAGTTTTCACAATAACATAAGCGTAACTTGATTCATCGTATTTTTGATACTTTTTGAACAGATAATCTCCAATAATTTTCAACAAGATATTCTTAGATTTTGGTTTTTCTCTTAGCCTTTGTTTTGTTATTTTCCGTATATTGTCTAATGGAGAGAGATACATGAAAGAATTTTATAGGTAGAGAGAGAAAGGAAATGGTTATTATTTAAAATTCAAACAACACCTTTTTTTATAATTATCCTTATTTTTACGTTCCATCAATATAAATACATCATATTATTTGTTTTAAATTAAACCTAATATTTCTTATTCAAATAACTAATGGGATTTAATATATTTAAATGATTAAACCAAAATATATGGGCCACATAATGAAATTATCTAACAGTCTCCAACTTGGCCTATATAACTTAATCATGGTTTAACAATATAAAGTAATATGCATGCAATAAAACTTAATTCCTCTTTATTTTCTTTAGGCGCAACATCAATCATAATTAAGTAAAAAAACTAGAAAGGATCATAGCGGTTGTACATTTTTTTAATGTGACATACTTCCTTCTATGCATCACAAAACTAATTCATAACTTAACATGATCTATTATGAGATATATCTTAATGGTTCAACAATAATGTCTTTGTAAAAGACAAATATTGTTAACATTCACATAACCATTCATGTATATAAACTAATAATAAATAACAGGATCCAATATCAGAAATAATATTTATAAATGAGCTCAGAGTATCAAATACATAAAATACATAAATAATAACATGTTCAATCATAGTACCGAATGATGCCCATTCTTTTGACATGTTCATTAAATGTCTTCAGTGGCAATCCTTTTGTTAATGGATCTGTTATTATAAAATCAGCGCTAATATGTTCGATTGACACTCTTTGTTTCTGAACTTCTTCTTTAACGACAAAGTATTGATTTCGATATGTTTAGCACCCTTTGAATACTTGTCGTTTTTCGAAAAGAAGACTGCTGTAAAATTATCATAATAAATTTTCAGTGGCTTGACAATACTATCGACAATTCCAAGTCCTAAAATAAAGTTTTGCAGCCATAAACCATGAACTATGGCTTCAAAGCATGCCACAAACTCAGCTTCCATAGTGGATGCAGCAATGATAGACTACTTCTCACTCTTCCACGAGATTGCTCCTCTAACTAGAAGAAACAGATAGCCAAATGTTGATTTTCTCATGTCAACACATCCAGCATAATCTGAATCTGAATATCTATTCACTTTAAGATGATTGGATCTTCTATAACTAAGCATATGATCTTTTGTTCCTTGTAAATATCTTAAAACTTTCTTTGCAGCTTTCCAATGTTCCAATCCAGGATTACTCTGATATTTGCCTAGCATTCCAACAGCAAAACTGATGTCTGGCCTAGTACAGGTTTAAATATACATTAAACTCCCAATAATAGATGCATAAGGAATTCTTTCCATTCCTGTGCATCTCAATTCATTCTTTGGGCATTGCTTAAGACTAAATTTGTCTCCTTTTTGAATTGGAACAACACTTGCGGAGCATTTGTCCATGTTGAATCTCTCTAAAATCTTTTTGATATATGCTTTCTGAGGCAGCCCTAACATTCCTTGTGATCGATTACGGAATATTTCAATACTTATCATATAAGATGTCTCACCCATATCTTTCATTTCGAAATTTTTAGAGAGAAACATCTTAGTCTCATATAATAATCCAAGATCATTAGCAGCAAGTAAGATATCATCAACATATAGGAATGGAAATATAAAATTGCTCCCATTGATCTTCAGATATATACATCGATCAACAATGTTTTCTTTAAAACTAAAAGATGTAATGGTATCATTAAATTTGAGATATCATTATCGAGAGGCTTACTTAAGTCTATATATTGATTTCTTAAGTTTACACACAACGTTTTATTTTCCTTCAACTAGGAACCCTCAGGTTAATCCATATAGATTTCTTCCTCTAAATTCCCATTCAGAAAGGCAGTTTTCACATCCATCTGATGGACCTCTAAATCATAATGAGCTACCATTGCCATAATAATTCTAAATGAATCCTTTTTCAGAAACAGGAGAAAATGTCTCATTATAATCAACACCATTCTTTTGAGTATAACCTTTGGCGACAAGTCTAGCTTTATATCTCTCAGTATTACCATTAGAGTCAAGTTTGGTCTTGAAGACCCATTTACATCCGACTCTTTTACAACCTTCTGGTAATTCAACAAGATCCTAAACTTGATTGTCATCTATAGATTTTAACTCTTCTTTCATGGCGTCTAACCATTTATTAGAATTCTCACTTTCAATGGCTTATGAAAACGAAACTGGATCATGATCAATACCTAAATCACCTTCTACTTCTTTCAAATAAACTACATAATCATCTAAAATTGCGGACCTCTTTTGCCTTTGTAATCTTCTTAATACAATTTCATGTGGCTCATTCATAATAGGTTCATTAACAGTGATTTCATTATTTCGAGCTTGGTCATGCATTTGCGGCTCTTGATCATGCATTTGTTATTCTTGTAAGTTGTTAAAATTTTCAACAACTCTAGGAACAAACATTTGAGAAGAAGTTATAGGCAAGAAAACTTGCGTTTTAACTTCTTGAATATTCACCTTCCGTGACTCTGAACTCCCACTAATTTCTCCATTTTTGATAAATCTAGCATTTCCAGTTTCAACAATTCTTGTACTATAATTAGGACAATAAAATATATACCTTTTAGACTTTTCTGGATAACCAACGAAAAAACCACTAGTTGTTCTTAAATCTAATTTCCTTTCATGTGGATTGTATATTCGTACTTCTGCTGGACAACCCTAAATATGTAGGTGTCTTAAACTAGGTTTCCTACCTGTCCACAGGTCAAAAGGTGTCTTCAGAACTGCTTTACTAAGAACCCTATTTAATAAATACACGGCCATTTTTAATGCATACACCCACAATGATGATGGTAGAGAACAATGATTCATCATACTCCTAACCATATCCATTAAGGTACGATTGCGCCTTTCTGCTACACCATTTTGTTGTGGTGGACCTGACATTGTGTATTGAGCACATACATCATGCTTTTCAAGAAATTTAGCAAATGGGCTAGGACATTGTCCATTTTTGCTATATCTTCCATAATATTCACCACCTCTATCATATTGGACAATTTTCACTTTTCTATTTAATTGCCTTTCTACCTCATTTATAAATACTTCTAAAGCATTTACTGACTAAGATTTTTAATGAAGCAAATAAATATATCCATAACGTGAAAAATCATCAATGAAAGTGATGAAAAACTTTTCTCCATTAAGGAATGGAACATCAAAAGGCCCACATATATCAATGTGTATAATTTCAAGGAGCTATGTACTTCTTGTGGCTTCTTTTTTAATTGTATATTTTGTATGTTTTCCCTTAATACAATTCACACAAATTCCAAGATCAGTAAAATCTAATTCTGGAATAATTTCTTTCTTTACTAATCTGGTCATTCTATCTTTCGATATATGACCCAAACGTTTGTGCCACAAGTAAGTTGAAGTTTCATTTATAAAACTTCTTTTAGTACCAACATTATGATGCAAGGTCAACAGGGTTTCAGCAAAAAGGTTATCCAGCTTTAATTTGTACAAACCATTATAGAGTATACCAGAACCAATAAGGCAATTATGTTTGAACAAACTAAAACATCCATTACCAAATTTGAAGGAATATCCAACAGTGTCAAGTTTTGACAAAGAAACCAAGTTTTGAGAAATTGTAGGAACATAAAGGGTTTGGAAAAGATCTAAATGATGTCCTGTGTCTTAAAATCAAACGGTAAGTTCTAATGGCTTCAACTGTAGCTTTGGCTTGATTTCCCATAAAGATAAAATTTTCATTTGGGTTTACAGTTTAGATTATAAGGAATCCCTGCATCATATTAGTAACATGAGTGGTACATCCACAATTATGGACGGAGCCATAGTGAGGGCAAGTGGGGGCACTTGCCCCCACTAAATCTAAACAATTTTAATTTTAAATTTTAAATTTTAATTTTAATTTCATAAAAAATTAAAAATTTTCCTCCATTAGTTTAATTGGTGACAAAAAAATAATGAAAATTATAGATATATTAAGATATCAAATAAAAATAAAATCTGAGCCCATCTATTATTAAGATTACTATTATTTGGGCCCATGATTTTTTTTAAAATAAAAGCCTACAAATAGAGAGATAAAAACTACATGCTTAATTGACTTTTTTTATTCATATTTTTTCTACCTTTCGGCTTCTTCGTCTCACTACTTTTTGTCTTTTTGGCTTCTTCTTCCCCTAACTCCACAAGGACTACCACACCCAAAGCGAAAAATAATAATCTATATTGAACGCAATTGTGGCAAGGATTCCCCCACAGGCCCTACCTCATTCTATTGTTGATATGTAAATTCCCACTTCTTTTCTTTAGAAAAATGTATAGTATGTATAATTTACAGATGGGTTCTTGTAAGTTGTAATAGAGTTGGTACAGTTTTAATCTTTACATTCTTTTAGACTTTTAGTGAAGACACAAGATAAGATATCTCATTGAAACTTTTACACAATGAGAAGAAAATATCCAGGAGAGTTGAACAAAGTGATCCATTAGTCTTAGTCTTTTCAGAAGTAAAAACTCTAAGCCTGCAACAGATAACAAATTGAAGGTTGACAACTGACAAGGTAAGGATGAAATTATTAGAAAATACAAACTTGTAGACGAAAAATCGTAGCATATAAAGTCGTAAAAATGAACAAAAATAGTGCAAATTATCTAGCACTACTGATAATAGGGATAAAAGAAGTACCCTAGATGCCCTTATGAATTAAATTGAAAATAGTAAAAGTTCTCGTATTGATAAATCGAGAAAAGACATATAGATGTATTTGGTAAACTCAAGCCTATCATAATGAAAATTCATTACATCTATCCCTTTAGAAAGTGAAGGAAACAAGATCATTAAATTTAAAGGTGTAAACAATGGACGACCCAGTGGAAATGACGAAACAAAATGACATCCCTTCTTAATGATGATAAAATTTACAAAGATAGATTATTATTGCTAATAGATGATTAGTTTACAGTTTCCAAGTAGTATAGTGCATCCTTTTCCATATCAAGTCCAATCATGAAAATTTTACATTTTGTTTGTGAATTTCATAAATTTGCATATGTGTAAAGTGTTTTTCAAATAGTTTTAATTAGTTAATTTTTTATGAATAGATAATTTTTATTTATTTTGTATTCAATTTGTCCCTAATTACTTAACTTTAATTTCAGTTATAGACAAATTTCTCAAAAGGCCTCTTACAAATAAGGATTCTAGCCCCAACCTTTTAAAGTATCCTCATTTAGAAGTCAATTTAGATGATCTTCAGTCTGATCTAGGATTGCGGAAAACAATTTCAGATTATCATCCTAATGATCATGATAGAATACGAAGAGCTTATTTGTAATGAGAAAATTTTACAACGATGTCAAAATATGAGGATTCATAGGAAATGATTGTAATAGGTTATATGTAAGAAGATCAAGACAATGATGTAATTTTTTGTTTATCAAATATACAAATGTTTATATCTTTTTCAGTAATATAATTTTGCCCCCACTCAAAATAATTTCTGGATCTGTCCCTGTCTTCAATCAATCCACCAAGTATTATAAGGAACTTCTGCTAAATTAGATTTGAAAAATACTAAAGCACTAGGCTTACCTTTCTTTTCGAATTATGCCTTACGTTTTAGACAATCCTTCTGATAGTGTCCAGTTTTCTTACAGAAATGACATATATCATTCCTTGGTTCCTTCTTAGAGATTGAAGTTGATGGATTACCCTTATGTAATACATCCTTTCCCTTTCTTTTCTCCTTTTTGAACTTCTTTCTAGCTCCTTGATTACCCACGAGATTAATTGAGT
>JAOQMP010000007.1:6293371-6309200 GCA_027563575.1 Erythroxylum pedicellare
TATGCTTATGTGCTCATGTTAAATTGCCAAGTGTGAAGCATTCATAATTTGTAATAACGTAAATTTTTACATTGGAAAGGACTTCATAAATGGTTTTGCTTATTACCAATTATAAATTGTTATCCACGAGCTTAAGCTCACTCCCCTTTCTCCTCCCCCACATCTAGGTGATGAACAAGATATCGAGCAGACAAGGGTCAGGGCATCACTCCAAGTTCTTGTATATTTTATATTTGAAGCAAATTTTATAAAGAGAGGCTTTAGTTACATTTTGAGCATTCGAGCAAATCATTAATTATGAACCTCCTGTATTTTGTAACTTTAAGACATTAATGTATTTAAGGCTTAAAATGTCCACTAAAGCTTTGTAAGACTCTTATCTTTCGATGCAAATGGAATACAAGTGCATTTTCGATCATGACTATCTTTCAAGTTTGTTCATTTCATTTTTAAGTTTCCATGAGGGAAGAGTTGTATTCGGACTTCAAAGGAAGATCTAAATTAATTCAGGCTGATATAGGCCAATGTGTCTTCTGGAAAGTTATAGGCCTCTTGTTTTTAAGCTTTCCAACAGTATATAGTATAGAATTTTCGGACTTCTGGGTCGTAAGTTATGGTCCTTAGAAGGGTAGATGCTTAGTAGTAGATAGAGGTATCGTCTGTAAGGACGTATCATCTGTAACAATGTCATATCTTCTATGATGATGTCATTCATCTTAACAGATGCATCGTTTATAAAGAGGTATCGTCTATAAAGACATATCGTCTGTAATGACATCATATCATCTGTGATGACGTCATTCATCTTAAGGGATGCATCATCTGTAAAGAGTTATTGTCCGTAAGGACGTATCGTCTGTGATGTTGTCATATCGTCCGTCATGACATCATTCATCTTAAGAGATGCATCGTCTATAAAGAGGTATCGTCTGTAAGGACGTGTTGTCTGTAATGACATCATATCGTCTATAATGACGTCATTCGTCTTAAAAGATGCATCGTTTGTAAAGAGGTATCTTCTGTAAAGACGTATTGTCTACAATGATGTCATATCATCTATGATGACGTCATTCGTCTTAAGAGATGCATCGTCTGTAAAAAGGTATCGTCTGTAAGGACGTATCGTCTGTGATAACGTCATATCGTCTATAATGACGTCATTTGTCTTAAGAGTTGTATCGTCTATAAAGACGCTTCGTCTTAAGAGCAGTATTGTCTTAGGTTAACTTTTACCTCGTCTTAAGTTGACCATTTGTACCGACTTAGGTTGATTTTTTACTTCATCTGTTTTTCAGCTTCGTCTGCCTCTGCCATTCGTCTGTCCTTTTTGCTTTACCTGTCTTTGCCATTCGTCTGTCCTTTTTGCTTCATCTATTTTTTAGCTTTGTCTGCCTCTACCATTCGTTTGTCCTTTTTTCTTCTTCTGTCTTTTCCATTCGTCTGTCCTTTTTGCTTCGCCTGTTTTTCAGCTTAATCTGTCTCTGCCATTCGTCAGTCCTTTTTGCTTCTTTTGCCTTTACCATTCGTCTGATGCTACTGTCTGCTCTCCTTCAAACGATAGAATCTGCCTTCGAGGTCTTCATGGAAAGTGTAGACCTTGAAGTCTCCTTTCAAACTGTCCTAAGATGGTATTGATTAGGTGTTATAAGATTGAGGTTTTTCCAAATAAATCTGTCTTGAAATAGAATAAGAGCGTTGTTTTGATGTTTGTCCTGGTAGGGGATCGTCACCCTTGTGGAGCACGCATTCAGATGTCACTTAGGATGTCTGACACGTGAACCCTGAGGGCAGGGTCCCAATATGGTCAACTTAAGACGAAGCTAAAGTCATCCTAAGATGATACAGATGGTAAACTTAAAACGAAGCAAAAGTCAACCTAAGATAATAAAGATGGTCAACTTAAGACGAAGCAAAAGTCAACCTAAGACGATACAGATTGTCAACTTAAGACGAAACAAAAGTCAACGTAAGACGATACAGATGGTCAACGTAAGACGAAGTATCTTTACAAATGATACAACTCTTAAGATGAATGATGTCATCACAGACGATACCTCTTTACATACAATGCATCTCTTAAGACGAATGACATCATCACAGACGATATGATGTCATTACAGACGATACGTCTTTACAGACAATACCTCTTTATAGACAATGTATCTCTTAAGACAAATGACGTCATCACAGACGATATGATGTCATTACAGATGATACATCTTTAGAGACGATACCTCTTTACAGACGATGAATCTCTTAAGACGAATGACGTCATCACAGACAATATGACATCATTACAGATGATACGTCTTTACAGATGATACCAACGTATACTGCTAAACATCTCCCTTCTAAGGACCATAACTTACAACCTAGAAGTCTGAAAATTCTATACTATATACTGTTGGAAAGCTAAAAGAGAGATCTACAACTTTCCAAAAGGCACATTTGCCTAAATCAGCCTGGATTAATTTAGACCTTCCCTTGAAGTCCAAACATGAACTTTTCCCTTATGGAAACTTAAAAATGCAATGTACAAACTTGAAAGAGAGTAATGATCAAAATTACAATTATATTCCATTTGCATCAAAAGATAAGAGCCTTACAAAGCTTTAATGGGTATTTCAAGCTGCAAATACATTAGTGTCTTAAAGTTCCAAAATACAGAAGGTACATCATCTATGATTTGCTCAAAATGCAACGAAAGCCTCTCTTTACAAAATTTGCTTCAAATACAAAATATACAAAAATTAGAGTGATGCCTTGACCTTTGTCTACTCGATATCTTGCTCATCACCTGAATGTGGGGGAGGAAAAGGGGGGTGAGCTTAAGCTCGTGGGTTGGTAATAAGCAAAACCATTTATGAAGTCCTTTCCAATGCAAAAATTCACGTTATTGCAAATCATGTATGCATCACTTTTGTCAATTTATCATGAGAACATAAGCATATCAAAATGGTTCAGGTGGATCCAAAACAGAACGTACTACACAATTCCTATAAGGGTCTTGTGTAGCCGTGAACTTAGGGGAGTCTATGAAAGAGCTCCATGCCACTTGCGGGCAAGAGGGAGAAGCCTTTTTGTCAAAGTGCACTTGACTTAACTTAGGGGACCACCACAAACTCACATAACATGTATTTCCATAAATGTAAAACATATTGCCCAAAAGGCACATTTTGGAAACTTAGTTTCTTAAGCTTGATATCTTTTCAAAAATCATTTTCATGTATCAAACAAAATTTATATGTAAAACAGAAAGCACAATCTCAAAACATTCAAAGAGTAATAAATGCACATTTTTGAAGTAGTTGAAACCATTTATTTCCATTTTTTTGAAAGTAACATTGATGGCTTATTATTCAACTATAAAAAGTAAACCACCTTGAATCTCCTTGCTTGAAAGCTTGTTCAAGGATTGAATCTCCTTGCTTGAAAGCTTGTTCAAGGATGTCTCTCCTCTTGCTCCTCCTGCCTCCCTTCAATATTAATAAAACCTCATTCAAAAAGGACTCCAATTGGAAACCCAAAGAAACCCATGCATGAATTGATCATAGAATACTTAAACTCATGCATTTTCTAAGCTTCATGAACCAAAACCCTTCCAAAATTCCAAGCATTAAAATGTTCTTACCTTAAACCTTCATCAAAATGAAGGGATGTTTGGTTCAAAAGAAAGCTATTATCTTTCTCTACCTTTTTCCCTCCTTGATAACTCTCAAAATCCCTCTTGAAGGCTTAGTAAAATTAAAACCTCACTCAACTCTCCTTTTTCTCTCTATCACCGACACTCTCTCCCTTTTCTTTCTTATTTTTCATCTTCTCTCTCTTCTCTTCTTCTTCACCAACGTTTCTGCCTTCTAAAACCCAAGCCGACAATTCCTTCTTCCCATTTTGCCCTTCCTTCAATGCTTTAAGACTTTATAACTTAATTGGTGTTCCAACAATGCCCCCTATAACATAATATCTTACTTACATTAGTATGCTAATTAACTCCAACACAATTTAATCTAGCAAAACCCCAAATTAATTTAATCATGCTTATTCATTAAAAAAATTTCAGGGGCCAACATGCATGTAGAGCTTTGCTCTGTAACTACTGATTCTGTACGTAAAGTTATGCTCTACGATAATTGTTTCTGATTGGGTCCAATGGGCCAGTAATTGTATCTGTATGTGAAAGGCACTCGGTCATAACATTAACAACAAATCTGAAGTCTAATATGCATATGTATTTGTTTATATTTATGATCTGATTCGTAAAGATTGAATGTTGTGCCATGACAGTGTGAGTATTTGAAATATACATGTTCTGTATGATTAATTATGAAATATGTGATTTGTGTATGTGAGAAATAATCAATGATGGTTCACTTATTAAGTTAGCAAAACTTATAAAAATTGCAACATGATTTTTCAGGTACAAGACAAGAGACTTAGTGTTTATTTTGGATTAGAAGAACGTTTTGGACTAAGTTATTTTTTGTAGGCCTGTCAGCTGACATCATAGAGTTATAGCTTTTATTATATATTTTTTGTTAGAACTTGTATAAGGTTTTGTAAATATTTGTCTAATGGAAATAGTGTAAACTTTGTGAATGAATGCAATGAATGGTTTTAAATTTGCTGACTTTTAAATGATGTTAGTTGATGCCATATGTAAGTTAGATTTGTTTTTGCTCTAACATACCATTATCATATGTTATGTACCTGAATGTTGGGGTATGTACTCTATGGTTGTGGAATGTTACACACAATACAGGCATTTATAAAAGTGAGGTTTTTTTTGGTACTTTCCTAATTGTGACGATTTTTTGATTTCATATCCATCCTGTACCAAAAAAACCTCTCACTAGTCGCTTTTCTTTCTATTATTGTTTGATTTTGTTTACAATTGTGTAACTAAATTCCTTTAGCGTCTAGATTAGATGAACCTATGTTGATACTTTAATATTTTTTGATTATTTTGTTAATGCGGTTGATTTGATTGATACGTTGTAACCCAATTACATATTTTATTTATGTTCTAATATACGTGAAATATTATATCATAATCTGATTTCATAACATAGAAATTGAGAAATCTTTGTTTGAATAAATCTACCATAACTGGAAGGAGTTGATTGTAACCCTAAAGATAAGATAACATAAAATTTTCAGATTAGGGTCAAACCTAATAGAGGGATGCACAATTTGGTAAAGCAATCCTATAAAATTTAACATGAGTAATTCAGTTGAAAACCATAGGATTTGTTGTTTTTAGACTCAAGGTTAGCTATTACCATACCATAGGAATCTCCACGGTGTAATAAATCAATAAAAAATTGCTTAATTAAAGATCAATTTGTTAAGGGTTTTAGGGGCATTCAAAACCTAGGTACTAATTTTATGATATTGATAGTTTACTAAGTGCTTTCTTAATTCTCTGATTCAATATTGCAACACATTTATTTTACTTGCTTTTGTTTTATTTCCTTTAAAATTAAAAATAAAAAACAATTCCATAGACTAGATAATAAGATAACGATAATTATTAGTACTCATAGTCCTTGTGGGATCGTCTCGTACTTGCTCATACTAGCTACAGCTTCACTGTATACTTTTGGTTAATTTAACATTATTACCTGTATTTTCATCAAAGTATAGGGGTGTTCCAATGAAGCTAGCAAGGGCACTCAACCCTTTTATGGTCCAATATTCCAGTGGCATATTATGGAAATTAATCCATAGAGAAATGTTTTGAACTTTTATAGATTCTAACTTCAGGCCTAGTTCCAGTTCTATAAAAATATTAGTAGATTCCCAGCATGCTAAGGACCTTCTTCTAAATAGTATGACCTTAAAAGGCTGAGTTGAAGGTGAATAAGATAAGATTTTCCTTAGTTAGCAAGACATCTTCTAGATCTTTATCGTGCCACACTCGGTGAGCCTATTTGTGGATGCTTAGGAAGGGGATGGGAAAATCTTAATCATACATACTTTAGCTACGACTTCTCATTCCATTTATAGAATTGATTCTCTTCTCTTCTAATAGTCACTGCAATTAAGTGGATTGATTAGGAATAATCCAATGGGCTTTAAACCTCAAATTGTAAAGCAAATGGGCTTAGAAGTTATTCAAGGAATGCTTTGGAGCTTTAGTTTACCATATCTAGAAAGAGGGGAACAAAATTTTATATGGTGTTCCTATCACAAATTTCAATGTTGTATATAAAAAGATCTTAATATACGATATATTAGGTAAAAAAGGACTTGTACAAAAACATTAGGCGTAAAATTAGAATTAGGTGGTGCATATAGCCTTTTGTAAACCTTTTTGTTCATTGAATGTTGTATTCATGTAGTATACTTGATGTTTCCTTAGTTATGAAGGTCATTGGTTTTGATCTATTTGTATATATTATTAACTTATTCTTCAATGTAATTTTACTTATCTTCCAAAAAACTATAAACAAGCCTCTAATGCTTTATAAGAACACTAAAAATAAGTGTTGCAATTTGTTTTTGGTAGTAGTTATTAAGTTCTTAAGAGTGAAAGTTTGATGCTCATTTTTGTTCATTTCATATATAAGGTTAAATTTGTTAAATTAAGCTTATTTTTTAAGGATTGTTGATATACCTTAAACTAAATTACAATTCAATGCATGTATTTAGACATATAAATAAATGATAAATGATGTATATAGGTAGATGATGAGGATTTTTTTAATTAAAATGAATGAATTTTATTAACACAATTTGAGCTTAATCAAAAGTATAATGACAAGTAGACAATTTGACACTAAGTTATATAGACATTAGTAATATATATGTTTAAACTTAAAAAGATTAGGAGCCACTAGACATTAAAGAGACTTTTCATTCTATGAATGATGTAGGCCTGAGCATTATGAGTTCATATGATTTCCTTGATCTAGTTGACAATGGAACTTCCCAGCGTTAAAGCTTCTTCTCTACACCTCTATGTATTATATTCTTTCTTTCCCTCCAAACTGAGTCTATGGTGCAACATAAAGCTTTTTTTATAATGATCCCATCCTTTTTCAAGAAGATATACTTTTCGCTCGCCTAAAGGATTATATTTATCAATTCATTCTATGGATAATAGATTTTAATAGTATTTTGGATTTGTGTATAGAAGGTTTGAGAAAATCTACACTAGAAAAATAAATGTGGAATTGTTTCATAAGCATCTTTACACATAAGACACTTTGGATTAAAGTTGCCTGAGCTTTCACGCCATCTATTGTTAGTTTTCAATCTATCTTTAACAACAAACCAAATGATGATTGCAGCCTTGGGAGATAGTGCCTTCTTCTAACTAGCTCATACTAGGTAACCTTAGATAGTGTATCTTTAAATATCATATAACAAGAAGCATTACTAAATTCCATAGAGCAATTATTTGTCCAAATAGGTATGTCTTCTTCACCCCCAAGTTGGCAGACTCATTAATCTACCAGCCTCTCTATAATTACAGTCCCATTCTCCATTATATATGATGTTGCTTACCTTAACTTTAATTGGAATCCTAGTGATCAAATACAATATTTCACTTCTCCTGTAAAGAGTGCTTATTTTAATCTAATTGTCAAACCAAAACTAGGTTAACTAACCATCTCCATCTTGCATCTTTTTCAAAGGATAAACTTAACTCTTTAAGGTGAGCATTTACCTAAAAGTTAAGGAATTTTCTTTGTTAATCTATAATTGACAACAAAATTTTCTTTTAAGTATTATTCATTGATCTATTTCAACTAAATAGTCTCTTTATCCTTAAAAAGTCTCTAAATTCTCTTAATTAGTAACACTTTTTGCATTGTCTTAAAAGGGATCATCCTAAGGCCTCTTTGCTCTTTTTTTAAGGAAGAGCTTCTTCCACTTCACTTAGGCACCTTTAGAATTGTCTAACTTATTGGACCAAAAGAAATTTTTGATGCACCTCTCTATCTCTTTAATAATCCTTTTAGGTAAAACTAAATGGGCACTCCAGTATGTGTGGATATTCCTCAACACGAAGGAAATCAATTACAATATGCTAGTTATGGATAGGATTTTGTTCTGCTAAGATTTGATTTTGCCTTGCACTTTTCAAGTAATGCTAGGAAATTAACAAACATGGGATTGTTACTAGAAAAGGGAAGTCCTAAATATTTGACTAAATGGTAAGGAATTTTCATTACTTTAATTCATTTGTTGAACTTCCCTAAAATTGTTACTTAAGTTAAAAGTGATTGATATTGATTTACTTAAGGACAAGTAAATTTTCAAATGTAGGGGATTTTTGATGTATGCAATACATACTTATTTTTCTTATTATTTTGATTTATTTTCTACTTAAATTACCTTAGTTAACTTAATTTATGTTATCTTTTTAAGTAATTATAAAGTTATTGCCTTAAATGATCTTTATTAAGAATTTGAGAATATTTTAAATAAAAAATATGAAGAAAGCTTAAAAACATAGCCTGTCACACAATTGTGTGCTAGCTTATGTCCCTTTTCGACTATATGGATATGAAGATAGAGTCTAGAACACAGTGAAAAAGAGAGACCATGTGGCAATGATAATATTCAATATGATCATGTTTTAGGTTATATTGTCTTCAAGAAAAGTTGTAAAGACTTTCATAGCTTAGGAAATGAACATACTATAGTCTATGTCCCTTCCAAAAAGTTGCAAGGAAATCCATAATTGTGTCCCAAACTGAGTTTCAAGTAGATAAATCATGTATAAAGAGTGAAAACCATAATTTAAAGCATTAAGGATAAATCTTTTTCATTCTTTGGTATTATAAACCTAGGTTCGTTGCTAGAGGCCACAAAAATCCTCATAACATCAATTTGTAGATTCCTTTTTTTATAAAGAAGGGGATTAACTTTCATCCTAATGGATCAAAGCTGATTGGAATCATACTTAACCCTAGGTATCCAATAGTTATGATTGCTCTCTCTCGAGATCTGACTAAGCAAAATTTTGTTTTCCACACCACATGTATAAGATACTTGCATCGGGATTTTCCTACAACCCCTACCTGCTTCAATGAGAGAGGATTCGGTTTTCGTAGAAGCTCCAGCACATCTTAAATTTTCTCATTAAGTCGATTGCGTGTTTCTTTCTTTCCCATTCCAAAAAAATGAAGTAATATCAAGGGAAAGAAAGAAGGGCAGATAAGTTGGAAATCTACTACTTTACACAACAATTGAGAACACGGGGAAATAGAAGATATAGTTTAACTGGTGGACTACAATATTACCTTTTGTCAATGTGTTCTTTTTTTCATTTGTTTTCTTGACAATATGATTTAGCTGCTTGAAACGAGAAATGGGGACTTAATATGACGTGCATACTCCTGTTTGTTTGTTTATGTTCTTTAATTATCTTTATAGAAGCATAAATTGTGGATTGATAGGAAAATCAAAATTTAAGATTTAATCTGTCAGATAATTTAATGTTAACAGTGAATGTCCTATTTTCCCGAGCTCCTCAAGTTTTAAGGATGTAAGGTTATAAATGAACTACCAACTTGATATGAGCGAATTTATTTCAGCCTGTGATCAAATCTTTATACTAGATTTTTCCACTCAATTACTCTACTCAATAATTCTTAACTACTGGATATTTCCACTCAATTATTGTAAAGATTCAGATAATCTAATGTTATCACCTATTAAGTCATGTTGCATGTCAAAATTGGTGGCGTAAGTAATTGTTGCATGCATCTGTTTTTTCATGCAAGTGACAGATTTTAGGTTGGTAAGTTAAACTATTCAGTCAAGTAAAGATAACCAAAATTAATTACTTTGAGGGCTTCCCAACTTATTAACTCTTAACATTTGTTCCATTGATGTCAAATTTTGGCATTTTGGCTTATTTAAAAGAGTTCTAGAGAGAATGAATCAATACACATTTCTCCATTTTCATATCATAAACAAATAAGGAAAAATAACATAAAATAAACACACCCATCGATGGCTGATGTGGAACAAATATCCCTCTTAAAATAGCAAGAAAACTAACAATATTCTTTTTGTATACTTTAAGAATCTAAACAAAACTAATATTGCTAAAACAATAATATTAGCAAAGGGCAGCAGGAGTGCAAGGGCAACAAAAATATTAGTAAAAAGTAGCTAGAGTGTAAGGATGGTCCAACTATGTAAGTGGTTGATGATCCGAATGGGGCAGGTGATGATGATGATGATGAAGGAGGTGTCAGGGCAAATGCTGGGACATTAATAAGTTTTGACCAACAGTGCAACCGTAGTTGAAATTATAGAGGAAATAGTGTCCTCGTCTTAAATTCAAAGTGATTGTAGTAGGGATTATGGAACCAACAAAATAAGAACCTTGCTAACTTGAACAACATCATTAAACCCATTTGCGAAATTGAACGGTAGATATCGATCAATCAAGAAAATTTTTTTCACTAACTGGAATTTTGTGCATTCATAAGACCTATATACGATAGCTACGCATCGCAAACTTACAGTAGCGATATCTTCTATAGATTTCTTAAAAAAGGACAATTGCAACCAAAGGTCGGTTTAAATAAAAGAAAACCTCTGACAGTTCCTATCACAAAAGGTAAACATTCTCACTAACCTTTTCTTCATCCATAAGTTCTATGTTATCATTTGCATCAATGTATTTTTCACGCAAGGCTAGGACAATTTCAGTGGCCCCTTTCTAGTGTAAATGCACTTGAGAGTCAGGCTACAGGATAAATCTCTGAGTCAAGCACACATTGTGATTTGAAATATGAAAAAACAATGCTTTTATATAGTGGTCATAACTATATCAATTGCAGATGATTATTTGGGCAAATCCCAAATATAATAAACTTATATGTCAGATTCTAGATATTTTAATTGCAAGAATGATTGTGCCTAATCAGAATATGATATTGTTTACCATTAGATCACCATTGTATTTTATGAGTATAGCCACATTACCCATTTTACTACATCATTGCCTCTTTTTGTTCTGAGTTAAAAGGGAATACAAGGATAATGGTAGATTGAGAGCGGATAGAGTCAAAATTCATTCCCAGCTGCAACAATGAAAAGTGAATATCAGCAGTTTAAGCATTACACCTAAAGAAGTAAGCAACTTAAAAAATCATTAAAAAAAACCTTGAATGCCTATACTAGAATAGCTTTTTCTGTTGGTGATCCAAAGACCTCAGGTTCTCCCCCACCCTTCTAAAGAGTATTACCAATCTATCATGATCTACTGCTCTTAATTACTTTAAACTCTTCAAACTGATGAGGGAAAAAAAAAAGTGAAAAGAAGCATAAATTAATTATATGAACTTGCCTCCGGAATAAAAACAGTGTCATTTGTGTTATGTGCAATGCCTTCAATGAATAAAGAGGATAACAAAGGAGACAGTGGTGACTTGCCTTTTAGGTGGATTAATCCTTCTCCCACCAGCATAAGCATCAACAACAATCTAACTGTAAAAGAAATTTGTTGATGTTAGTGTGTGTAGGAAGTCAAAAATGGAGGTTCATAACACTAGAAAATGTTTTCTAACAATAGATAATCAACAGTAGGACTAATTTTTCTTCCATGCAAATGAAACTAAAGTTTACATTCAATTAACAACATTTGTGGAAGTAATTGCTATTGTACATGGAATACAACCCAAGTATTAACAAGTGTTAAGAGCTTCAATGAGTCACCACAGTCGTCACCATCTGATGATAAACTGCAAAAAGAAATAATAGAAGAGTTAAAAACCTTTATAAAGAACATTCCCTTTTGTTGCTTCAATTTGGAAAATCAGCCAGTGCTCTATTATTCATATAACTTATTACCCACTTTTTTTTTAAAAGATAACTGATTTTTCATTAGTTAAAACCATTTATGTACAATACAAGGATTCGAGAGAAATCCAAATTCTAAACAGTTTACTTAGCAGTTAAACCCCATCATAATAATCCAAACATTATCTTCATCTACAAGTCGCATCAATGAAACACACAGAACTACTGGAACGTAAACATGATACCACCACCATCCTCGGTTATGTCTCCAACCACAATCTCACTAAAAAGTCCCAGATTCCCCAATGTGTCACCATTCGAAATTCTGATGTTGTTACCCATTACTGACTTGCGTCAACAAAAATGAAGAACATATTTTGATCTTAAAACTTTGATTTTACAGAAATGTAAAAATCATCTAAAAGAGGAACACCCACCTACAACAGTTATGGTAAATCGTCACTGACGATCGCCATCACCACCGGAGCTCCGCTCCTTCTCAACCTGGTACCTCTATTTCTGGACAAGTTTATCAATCACCGATTGCACCGATTCTTGGCTGCCGATTAGCAACCGTGCTACAACTTCCAGATCCTTCTCGAAGCACGCCTCTTCGAACTCCTTCGTCGCGTTCTCCTCGAATACATGTCTCGACAACACGCCCTGCGAGTCAGGCTAGACGAAGAAGCGAGTGGGTCGTAGCATGTCTCAGTACAAACTTAAGACCTTCTGTCGCGTACCAATGATTCGCCATTAGTTCAACTACTCCTCTTCATCGTCGAGCGATTTCTCTTTTTTCTCAATGTATCTGTCCAACACCTCCTTGACAGTGTCCAGGCCCTCGTGCAAAAACTGATGATTGAGGATTAGACGCTTCGCCAGAATCATCACTCATGGTGGTAAAGGTGGTGATAATGCTGAAGGTGGTGTTGCGGTAGATTCTAGGTTTGAGAGAGGGAGAAAGAAAGAACCATCACAAATGATGGTAGAGATGACGATGATACTGAAGATGGTGTCGTGTCACATGGCTTAAGAGAGGGGGGAAGAAAGAGAGAGAAGTTTGTGAAAATGGCTGAAACTTCTTGAGTCTAGCTTTTAAGTGACGTCTAATAAAAATTGAGACTGCTCGGTAACATCGGCAGCTGGATGTAGAACACGTAAGTGGACGACGATTATCCCCATTCACGCTTAGTATATTTGTAATTAATGAGTATGTTCACCGAAATATCAACACTTCAAAATTTAAGGATTGCAGAAAAATGAGCTTTATAGTATCACAATGCACAAATATAGTTCTCATAAAGATTATTATGCAATGGGATAACAAGTCTTTCCAAAAGTCCATGTTTTTCAAAGGACCCACACCTTGAAGACATACATTTACAATTACATCATAAGCCCAAATTCAAAATTCCACGTAATTTTGCAATTCTTAAATTCTAAAGTAATGGTAGAAAAGATGCTGATATAAGTATTATGAAATTAAAACTTATAGTAAATAAATAATCATAATAAAATATGAAAAATTTTGGAACATTTGCATTTACATTTTAAATTTTTTAATTTTATCATTTAAGAAATTTAATTTTTATTAATTATACTAAATTTACGATTTGAAAGTTTGTTATTGTTAGTTTTGGTCAAATGCACATCTATGCGGCCTTGTAGTCTTCTGTTTGAATAATCCTATTTCACGTACAATAGTTAAAACTACGTCATATTATACTGGGAACGGAATAGGTTAAATCAGGTTATTGGAATAGAGGATGCGTTTATAGTGTTGTATAAGGTGAATAAAATAAAGGCATTCAGAGCTAGACAGACAGAGCAAGGTTGGGTGACTTGGAAGTTTCTTGTTCCCGCCAACTTCTCAGAGAAAGAGAAAGAGAAAGAAGGAGATGGAATTTAGTGTCAGCGGCAACGCCCTCAAGACTTTGGCCAGGTCTATCACGTGCCTAGCACGCGTTGGCAGTGAACTTGACATTCAAGCCTCTCCTTCTCTGGTATTTTCCCTTTCTCCAAACACCCCGCGCACCCCACAACTTAGTTACTTCATTGCTGATTTTGACTTGCATCAACTGCTTCTAATGTGTTAATGTTAGTGGTATCTGAACCTATGGTTCTAGGTTTTGAATGGTATGTAAAAGTATTCGTTTACTTTGGTTCAGCTTAGTTTGAATGGAGTGTTCAATCAAGTTTTATGTTATTTATGTTTTTGGGTTGATTTACAGCTCGCTTTTCACACCATAAATTCATCACGATCTGCCTATCAATCTATTAATTTCAAGCCCAGCTTCTTCGATATCTACACTATATCTGGTAATCAAGTAAAGTGCAGCCTTCTTTTGAAGGTTTGATTGTTATCCTTTCTTCAACTTTCATTAGGATGGGATTTGGAATTGTCAAATTTTACTATCCTTACTGAAACGGGTGTGGAATTCAGGCATTATGTTCTGTTCTTAGGACGCCAATTGCAAACATTGATCATCTCACTGTACAGTTGCCTGCTCCCGATGCATCAAAAGTGCAGTGGACTTTGGAATGCTTCAGTGGTAAAGTTTCTGTTTAGTTAATTAATAAAGGTCAACACCCAGGGATGAGATGTCGGCCTTTTATCTGGTTTGTAGTGGTAGGTGTTCAGTGGTTGATGGTCATACATCTTGTGAATTTATGTGGAAATAGGGTTTATTGTTAGCTAGTTAAAAAAATTCACCAAGCACCAAGGTATAGGCACTTTTGGTTCAAATTATATATTCTAGTCTTGTCATTTCTACCTTGCACTTGCCTCTATCAGTCTGCTTGATCTTGTTAAGGTGCATCTCTTCAATTCCTCGTAAGCTTTAAAACAATTCATAATGCCACAGGTTCAAGAAAAACCTATTGGATTACTTGCAATGTTGAGCCCGACATTCAACACTTATCCCTTGATAGGAGAACATTCCCCACCAGCTTAGTAGTAAGGCCTCGGGACCTCAATAGATTGCTGGGTAATTTTCAATCATCACTCCAGGAGATTACTATAATTGCAACAGAAACTTCTTTACCTTCTGATGCTGCAAGTGAAGTAGGAGGAAAAGCTGTTGAACTTAGAAGTTATATAGACCCTACCAAAGGTGAGTAGTTCATTTGTTTTGAATTGGTGACTTATCACATATTGGATATTAATGTTTTTATCTTCTAACTGCAGACAATGATTCTTTGTTTTGAATTGATAACTTGTCACAAACTGGATATTAATGTTGTAATCTTCTAAGTGCAGATACGGATTCTTTGTTTTGAGTTGGTGACTTGTCACAAATTAGATATTAATGTTATAATCTTATAACTACAGATAATGATTCTTCATTGCATACTCAACTCTGGATAGATCCCACAGAAGAATTTGTTCATTATACTCACATTGGAGATCCTGTAGATGTGACATTTGGCATGAAGGAATTGAAGGTGCAATTTCCAAGCCCTTCAATATGACCTGCTACTTTTAATTACATTTGTTGAATAAAGTGTTAATTCTCCTGCGTAATAACCAATGGCACCTTGTAAGCAAAAACTCTTACAACCTAATCATTGTTGTTATCAAGGCAGTCCTGATATATTGTTTCTGGGTCCGGTATATAGTTCAATGACCAATTTGGTTCATCTATTTGTCTGTGTATCTTGAATTGCAGGCATTCCTGTCTTTCTGTGAAGGTTGTGAAGTTGACATTCATTTGTACTTTGAGAAAGCTGGAAAGTAAGAAGCTTTTAAGTTCAGACTCTTAGTGGGTTACATTCATGGCTTTGCAGTACACTAGGTGTTAATTTGGTACATTAAGACCATTGCAAAGAGAAAGGGGATGACCAAATTACATCTGTTTTGGTCTCTAATTGCATGTGAACAGTAGACCCGAAAGTGTGACTTGGAAAAAAAATTCTGAAGTGAGTCAATGAGAAAGGAATAGAGATTTTAATGGTTTGGTAAGGCATAAACCTAAGTATAAACGATACTTAGAGGAGTTTTAATATGAGAATGACTTTATGATGAAATTAATGGTAAAATACCTGGGATTGTCATGAACAT
>JAOQMP010000007.1:6309300-6320781 GCA_027563575.1 Erythroxylum pedicellare
ATTGAAGTATTTAGCTATAGGCATACATTTCCTTAGATCTGCATTTCATCTGAAACAAGCATTTGTGGGTTGTTCCAATGACACTGTTTTGGACCTTTATTAAGAAGAAGAAATAAATAAAGAAAGAAAAACAATTCAATTCCTAATGTGGACCATGTGCTATCACATTGCAAGTCCAAATAAGTCCACAATTCTTATCCAACAAATAACATCTCACCATCCATTACTGAACATAGTAACTCACTTGAAACAAAAATTTCCATCACTAACTTTCTTGATTATTATCAAATTTGAAATGGAACTTGTAGGATTCTAGTTTTGTGAAGCAGTTAAGAGTTTGGTCCTTAGCTGATTACAATTCTTTAAACGAGAATAATATGGGCGTCACCAGTGGTTGTCATTAATGCAGAGGGGTTGACTATCATTATCAGCAGTGTTCTTAGTGTTTGCTTGAAATTTTAGCAGAAAATTGTACTCTATAATGATATGAATTTACCTATGTTGTTGACTAAATTATTTATAAGATGGCTCTTATCTTGGAAAACAATATGCAATGAAAACAGGCCTATTTTAATGGCACCACAATTTGGTCTAGATGATGGATCAACATCAAACTTTGATGCTACACTTGTATTGGCGACTATGCTTATATCCCAGCTTCACGAAGGAAATATCTCAGATCCTCTCCAACAAACCAGAACAATGCATGGTCAGGCTATGCATGGAATCGGGTCTCAAGGACAAGAAGAGAGGTGCAGAGTAAATGCCTCTGAGCATCCATCTGCTCATACAAAAATTTGGTCAGATCTTTCAGGTAAAATCTGTATTGATTCATTTGCCATATGATACTTTTGTGCATCAAACACTTATTTGCTTCAAATTTGTGCAGGGGGTGGTGCAAGAAGTGGTGGTGGCACTGAAGAAAGACAGGCTCAAGGTGAAAGAACTTTGGATGTTAGGGAGGAGAGGGAAATTCATAGGATTAAGACAATGCAACTATCAAAAGATTCAACTACAAGGGAAAATGTCCTTGCAGATCCTAACTCGTATCTTAGATTTTACGTTTTGCTTTCGTAGTTTTTCTATTCAAGTTTTGTCAGCCTCCTTGGACTACTTTAAGTATTTTCTCATACATCTTCCCTCTTATTGCTAAAATGTTTATTCATGCATCCAGGACATCAAAGTACTGCTGTTAGATCCAAGAATCATTCTTTTTTTTTTTTAATGAGAAGTCCAACTGGATAATACTGAACTCCTACTTACCTTTTGTTACACTTGGAATTGATTATATATGGCCTCATTTCATCATATAATTGAATACACTGTTATTACTTGAACTACATGATTTCTGTTTTATGTTACACTTTCTTGACTGCAAAAATTAGCTGCCACCAAATGGAGAAAGATCATGGCGGGCATGTCCAAGGTTAGCACTCATTGATTGATTTTTGGAAATAAACATTTGAGAATTTAAGCTCATCTATTTGTAACTTTCTGGTCTCAGATAGGTCACAAACTAATGTCCATGTTTTTTCGCAACGTCACCCTAGTAACTGGGTAGATGCAGTTGAGGATGATGATGGTGATGACGGAACCAATGAAAATGACTTATGTGTTCAGTCAACACCTCCATACTATGAAGAACAGTAGTCATGAGGAACTGCTGTATCTCTAAAGGTTGCTTGTTTCCTTTCTTCTGCTAATAGTGCCTTCTCATTTTCTAAATGAGTGTCTTCAAGTTTTCTTTATTTTTCTTTGAGGCTAGTCAACTGATAGATATATGACTTTTGATTGGTGTCATATGCCTTCAAATGAGTGCCAAGTTACTAATGGAAAATGGAATGTGTGCATCCATTACGTGTGAAATGGAATATAGGTTCATAACAATGTAAGGAAAGACTAGAAAAAAGTATTATTATACTTGACAATATTTCAGTGTCATTTGATACAAAACACCTTTGCCAATGCTAGCAATTGCTTCTGGTTAACTGAAGGTTGTAACACCCTTAATTGTCATGCAGTCTAGAAAAGTTCAAATATTAAGTTCCAGGACTAAATTTTCTGGAAAACATTTGTCAAGGAGTGTAAAATAGCCTTAAAGACTCCTGTATTTTTACTTGAGCAAGAAAGTTTGACAAATCCATCTTTTTTACCTCAAAACACAACTAGTTAGATTCTGAACATTGATTCGTTTGAGCTATTTGTAATGGCTTGATTATTTGTGGACTGGTACACTTTAAGATGATTGGTTATCAAACAAAAGTCTTTCTTATGCTGACATTTCGTGCCCAATTTGCTTTCATGGATAATATGATTTACTCACATGTTGCGTAATGCACATGGAACATTACTTTGATGTGTGTCAGATGGAGACTTCGCATGTCCTGTATAGAAAATTTTGGGTTACTTAATGAGCAAATTTGATTGGCCTTTACCTAAAACTGCTTCTGGAATTGCTAGAGATTGTTACAGGATCCTACTTGAAATTTAGAAATTTAGTTTCAATGAATGTGGTCTTAGCTATTTACAGCTAGAAGTTTCGTTGAAATTGCCTAAAGTTTTGAATGACATGTTTTGAATAGGGGCATGCTGACCTCCCAAAGATAAGTTATACAATCGATGGATGGTTCAAGACCTCACATGCTATATATTATCTACCTTCAACTATCAATTAGCTATGGGGGCCCTGTTGTTTGGAAAGTATATGAACATTACTAATGCAGACAGATGTTTGCTTTGAAAAAGTGATTCATTTAGCATTTTCTTGTTAGTGAAGGTGAAACTGCCACTTCTTGCCTTTATTACATGGGGAATGAAATTTAGCACTAGTTGGAGTAAGGGATTGTGAACTGATATCTTCGTTGCTAGCTAGCTTTGTACTTATTACCCTTTGCAGTTCTTTAACGTACCCTTTGCAGTTCTTTAACGTAGTACGTCAAGTATTCGCTTTTCTGTGTGTTTGTATGTGAAATCTTGAGATAGCTTTTGCGAGAAACTTGTAAGCAATTTGTGTAGTGTTAGTGGTGGCAATATTCAATTCCGTTATAACCGAAATTTTGTTGAGACAGGGATTTCAACATTTTGGGCGATTTGGAGGAGCTGGAACATTTAAGGTCTTTTGATTGTGATGTCTTCAAAATCTACAAAATGGGCCCATCAGTTCATGGTGTCCTAACATAACCACTAAGTATCACTTTTTTGTTTACTCCCTTCGTGTTAGCACGATCCCTGAACATTGCTTACATGACAGGATGTCATAGGAGCTAACTAACCTTTAGTACTTCACATGAGAGAGATTTTATAGTCTGCAAGACATTTTTGTGTTTCTTGAAGTTGTCCTGGAAACTTGTAAAATAAATATTTGGATAGAGTTGTTTGGTTATGGGATGAGATAACGACCTTTTGACTTTGATGATCTGTGCAGAAAAGTTGATTAGCTAAGTTAGATTATAGTTGTTATGGACATCAGCTTGAGGTTGAGGCTTAAAAAGTTGACTGAGAGAAGAGTTTTGAATGATTGGGGGTCTAACCCGGTATTGACGAAGTTAGAAGGTATCTTCTAAGATGAATATGTTAATGTCTAATGATTTTGTTTTACTATAGAATATATATATCAAATTAAAAGATTGATGAGGAGACAGCTAGCTGTAGGTGGGCTTAGGTAGGGTTTGTTTTTGGGACGCGCAAGCACCGTCTTGGTGATCTGTAAGGGTCCCACGCAATTTAACGGCTACGTGCACTCACATCGACGCTATTTTCGGATATCGCCGTCCTTAAATTTTTCATGTGATGCAAATTTGGGGGCGGAGTCACAGGCCCAGCAATTGGCATGCACGCGCTTATATACTTCTTTCATCTAGCCGTTGTACTTGTACCCCTTTTTTAAAATCTGACAGAGCTCTAAAATCGACCCAAGTTATAAAAAATAGGATCGAGAAAAGGAAGTTGAGAAAGAAATGAGTTCGTCTAACCCAATCTCCAGTTTTAGCTTCGTTAACGTAAAAATTAAATAAATAAAAAATAAAGTCTAAATTAAGCTTTGATTCGACAAGTAATGTTTGGGTGGCAAAGGAGTTTTTATTATATAAGTAGAAATTTAATGAATGAATTAGGTAAAAAGATAATGGAAATAGGTAATGTTCAGTTATTTAATATAACGTTTTGCATTTAATTCAAGACTTGTTAAGTTGAAGGAGCGTGGGTGTTTTGAAAAAATAGGAAATCTCAAGGAGGATCGAAAAAGGGTGTTGGGGGTGTAGAGATGGGATCCTTTGAAACGGACATTTCTAATTGTGAATAAACAAAAATAGACGCTCTGTAAGTAAACCAAACCCTACACGACATGCCGTCTTTCTTTCTTTCTTTCTGTTTAGTTTTTTAATTTCTTCTCTTCCCTCCCCTCCCCATCAAAAAGATACAAGTATCACATGTAAATCTTACCTCTGGACTTCCCATTATACCCCATCTCGTCCCTTTTATTTACTAATTTAGGCTTACTTTCCACTTTATTTCTGAAAACCAAATTAACATGAGAAAAAGAAAACTTATAATCAAAATTTTACTTCTAATTTGGCAGTATCACTGAGTTGTTATATCGAAAGATAGAATAGAAAGGATCACTAAAATCCTTGCCTACCCTTCACCTTTTAAAGTTTAGTTTACCATTATCCCCTCCGCTGGGACTGTTAAACATTAATCAATAAAATGTTTCTTCTTTTTTTTTTCAATAGTAAAAGCTAGTTTAGTTAATTTGGTGGTCGTTGGCCTCTTAGTTCTACGTTTCTTTTGTTGTTCTACTACCGTAACATTAAACCTTCGTGCTCGTGGCTGTCCATAAAATTTCCAATGGCATGGTGGCATTTTGGTAAATAAAGATCCACATCAGAGTCATTTATTCACCTCTTGTTCATTATAAGTCTCCGTCTCCTTCTCCTTCTCCTTCTCGGCCTAGAGTCTTGCCTTTCTAAGTCCAAGACGAAAGCTAACTCTGCAAAACACAACCCCTATCTCACCGCCTGTACCGTCTCACCTCCAAATAAAAGAAAGAGAAAACCATCAATACAAAGAAAGACTGCATCTTTTGAATCAAAAACCAGAAGAAGAAGGATCACACTGTGTTTCAAAGAAAGCAGTGACCAACAATGGCCAAGTTGTTCAGTTCTTGTTTCCTGATTTATGCTACCCTGTTGCTGTTCATCTTCATCTTGACTTCTTCCACTGTCCAAGCAGGTGGGGACCTCCAACACCATCTGGGTTGGATGCCCACCAGATCACCCTGCAAAGGGTCAATAGCAGACTGTCTGGGCTTCGATGGGGATGAAGAGTTTGGGCTTGACTCAGAGTTTAGCCGCCGTATTTTAGCTACCAGCAAGTACATCAGCTATGGTGCGCTTCAAAGGAACACTGTGCCTTGCTCTAGACGTGGTGCTTCCTACTACAACTGTCGACCGGGTGCCCAGGCTAATCCCTATAGCCGTGGTTGCAGTGCCATTACAAGGTGCAGGAGTTAATTTTATCTCCAAATCTATCATCTAATTCTTTCACATTTCATCTTTATTTTTGATTTCCCTTAATTTCACTCCTGAGATGGGTTTGATTTGTTACACTTGCAAGTGAAAGCAAAGAGCAGAGGGAGTTATGAACAGTGATGGGTGTTTGTTCTTATTCATGGATATAAACTTTGTTGTAATGATATTGGAATGTCTTCTGTACAAGTTAATTGCTTTTATTCTTTTCACTCACGCAGTCCTCTCTAGTTTCTGAGCCTTTATGTTTCCTTTGTTTCTTCCCATATCTGTGTAAATTCCAAAATGAACAAGATGATTAAGAAAGAAAGGTTTACACTTTAAGTTTATTGGTTTTGATTACATCTGGGATCTGTGGGAAAGTAGTGAATCCGTTGCCTTGTAGGCTCGTAATACTCATAATCTTGTCTCTACTAGATTTGACTGACCCTTTGTAGGGACTAGGAATTTATCCTTAGCGGACTCTGGGATCCTGAAGAGCTTCTTTGCTGTTTGTTCTGTAAAGGATAAATCTTTTCTTCCGTCCTCTCTCAAGATTGTAGGTTTTGATCCTAGGACAAAAGAAGAACAGATTCTAGGAATTGATTGTTTCCTACAGAAGATCATCTCTGACACTAATATCATATAAGAAATTGTCCAACATTTCCACTGAATAATTCTATCTATTTGTGAAGAGAGATTGCTGTGCACTGTGTCCTTAAGGAAAATTTCTCTCTCTAAATTTGACAAGCCAGTGTAAGCCTCTGTTCTCTCTCTCTCTGTATGAGGTAAAAGTAAGCATCTATGACATGAAAGCTGACAGGAAGATAGAACGGATCTGCAGTTTATTCCCTGACGGAACCATTAAACATAGGATCAAAACAATTTAATTAACGGTTCATGATTAAAACCGTGGCTGCTAAGTCAGAAATGTAATAATGGTGTTGTTTTTAACGCCGTCGTGTTAACATTAGCTGTAACCGCATCAATGTAATCGGAATTGTTATGTTATAATTTCTTCCTCTTTCCACAGCCAACTTTTGTTAATTTCTTAGCCTCCAAGTCCTTGTAATCGGAAGGTGCATGATTGAATTATTGAAGGTATTCATTGTTATCTATGATTGCTGTGGGCTGCATGTTAGGCTTCCTACAGATCTAACGCCTTTAGCAGAAATCAATTCACTTGGTCTGGTCCCCTCTCTGATATGGTCTTGAATTCTGCTTTTCTTTCCTTGAAAGGTCCCTTCTCTTTATTGCATGCAAAATTCTCACTGGTCCTTTACTGTTCGGTTGGTGGTTAAACAAATTTAAACATCGAAATTCAGTGTGATGGGATGTGAGAGCCAGAACCCAATCTCTTGCGTCAAATCAAGCGGAACTCTTTGATGACAACAGATATTTCAATTAACCAGTTAAAAAACTTTGTTTCATGCCCACCTCACCGAATCAGATTCACCTTTTCATCATCAGGTCTGACAAATCAAATTGAGATTTTGATTTTAATTTTTCCCTATGAGAACCATAAAAGTGGTTCCTATAAAACATTTTATGATATAATACAATTTTACTATTAAATAAACAAATATTATTTAATATTAAAAATAAAATTATGATTAACATCATTTGATTATTTAATTTATTTAATTATATTTTTAATTATTTTAATTTCAAATTAAAATATTTTTGCTAAAAAGAGAAACATTTAAAATTTTGATAATCATTAAAATATATTTTTAAATTCAAAATATATATCTGAAATTTCAAGAATAGTTATTATTAAAAACTAAATATTTAATTTTAGATAATAATACTTACTTTAAAAATTAGAATATATTTCATTTTATAAATAAAATTATATTAATTTATCAATTATTTATTTCAATAAAATATAATGAATCAATTAAAAATATTTTGAATAAATGTTATATAAGAAATTAAAAAATTAAGTATTATTAGTTTTAAAATAATTTTTATTTTATTAATGTTAGTAATTGTGTTATTTTGTTAATTATTTGTGTTTTAAGTGCTTTATGGGTTAGTACAAGCTTTTAAGCTTAAATATTATATTTTTAATGTACCTTGATATGTTTACTAGTATTTCAAGGTGAATATTAAAGAATAAAGGAGTTTCGAAAAATATTAAGGTCGAAACAATCCTGAAAGAAGGCTCAGATGTTGGCCACAATCGTGGCCTATATCGGATAGACTCGCAAATGCTTACAAACTTCACATTTCGAGGGATTTTGTGGACCTTTCAAACTCCTAAAAAATACTAGGTTTACCCAAAACATAAAAGACTATTTAAATAATAACAAGAGATGAGAAAAGGAGCTTTACATTTAGCCACTCTTAGAAACCTTAAATGGAGAGAAGAAGAGAGAAGAAGAAGTGGATCCTAACTCCACCGCTCCCTAGATCAGGTGGTATCTCGACGCCACTGCCTTCACGATTTGTCCAACCTAAGTTCCATTTTCTCTTCATTTCCTTTTTCATTTAAATGTATAAAGTTGAGATGGATTGTATGGAAATAGATTTCGGCTTGTTAATAATGTTTTTAACTCTCTTTCGGGATTTTAGTTTGAGTTAATGTTGATTTAGTTTTTTGTGTTTATTAGTTTAGTTGTTGTGATTGATTAATAGAGTTACATGTTTCGATAACAAATTGATAGGGTGAGCCAGATAAAAATGATTATATCAAATTAATGAGAGTTAGGTGATCTAATTGATCTCTTAATCAATCTAATCGGTAATTGCATAGAGAGAAATCCCATGCTAGACCCAGATGTTTGTTAGAAAACTTTAGAACTAATTAGAATTTTAGGTAATTTGTGAATTGAGAGACTGTAAGTTCCATAATTCGATTAGGGTTTACAATTTAGGATTTAATGGTTATAACTTGAGAGAGAGTAATCAACCCTACGACCGTCTAGAAGTGTCATCCTATAAACACATAAATGGCTAAATTAGCATTAATGATAGGTAAAATCCCCTCTCTCATAACTTGATTAACTCTCTTGACTAATTTTCATTGTGACCTGTGTGACTGCTCAGTTTAATTATGTTTGTTGAAATTTTCGTTTTACAATTTTTGAATTAATTTCTTGTATTTACTTTTCATGTTCACGTGTGCAATTTTTATTTCTTTTTATTCTTTTCTCTGAGCCTTAGATGACTTAGGATTAGGCTAGTACCCTCCTCATAAGATCGACACCTCTTATATTACAGTCGCGACCTGTGCGCTTGCGGTATTTGAAGGCTTATAAATTTTAAAGCTCGAATGACACGATTAAGTTTTTGGCGTCTTTGTCTGGGAGATGTAGATTAGTTTAATTCTTGTAGTATAAGTTTTTTTTCAACTTCTTTTATGAAAAAAATTAGTTGGGCATAAAGTAGACGACACATTAACTTGGATATCACCAGACAACAATAGGGAATCTCAAGAGTTGAAAGCTAAAAAGAGATGGAAAGAACGATGGTGGAGGAAATACATCATGGAGAGTGACGGACCCTTATGGACGTCATGAGGCCATAACTCAATGCCCATCGTCAAGGCCGGTGCAAGCAAATACATTCGAGATTAAACCATCACTGCTAAACATGTTGCGAACCAACGTGTAATTTTACGGGTTTGCCAATGAGGATCTCAATGCTCATTTAGCTAATTTCTCCAATGTGTAATTCTATAGGTTAGCCAATGAGGATCCCAATGCTCATTTAGCTAATTTCCTAGAAATTTGCAACATCTTCTGATATATTGGGATGTCGAAGGATGTTGTTAGGATGAGGCTCTTTCCCTTTACACTTAGGGATCGAGCTAGGGCCTGGTCGAATTCTCTCCACCCATCTAACGTCACAACTTGGGAGCAGTTGGTGTGAGTTTTTCTAGATAAGTATTTCCCTTTAAACAAGATAACAAGGCTAATAAAGGAAATTATCAATTTTTAGCAAAATAACGGGGAATCTTTAAATGAAGCGTGGAAGTGGTATAAGGAGTTGCAAAGGAGTTGTCCTCATCATAACCTACCCATTGATTTCCTATTGCAAACCTTCTACACTAGAGTTAATCCACCTATAAGGAGCACCATAAATGCAGCTACTAGAGGATCATTTATGAGGAAAATAGTTGAAGTAGCACACGATCTATTAGAAGACATGGCATACTTTAATTATCTTTGGACATCAGAACGAAGTAGACAACAGTCAACCTTTTGGGACCTAGGAAGAATGATTGTTGCTACAAATTTAATGACAACATTGTAGGTTGAGATCCACAACCTAACCAAGCAATTGAATAACTTGAAAGTCACCTCTTCCTCTACAATCACAGCAATGCAACACGAATATGAGTCATGTGGACAAGAGAGCTATATTGCAGATGATTGCTTCTCAGGGAAAATAACAATGTAGAGTAACTCAACTTTAATGAAGCACAAGTTGGTCAGGGAGATAACAATCCGTATTCCATCACATAACAGTTGAGGTGGCATAACCACCCAAAATTTCGTTGGTTTAACTATGCTGAGATTTAGTTTAAAAATCAAGGGTCACATAGATATCAACAGGATAAATACAGCGACTATGATCCAAATAGGACAAGATCATAGACAAGCTTATAAGTATGGATGAGACCCATAAGAGGTTAGAAGAGCAAATTGACCAAGTGACAAGGACTCATACTTCTTTTATTCTCAGTTTGGAGGTTCAAGTGGAATAGCTTACTAGTATGTTATCTATAAAAAGTGTGGGAAGTCTTTCGAGCAATATGGAAGTATATCCAAGTGAGCAAGTTAAGGTTATCAAACTTAAGAGTGAGAAAGAGTTAGGTGAACTAACAGATAGACCAACTGAAACTCACTATATAGAAGACCAAGAGATGTAAAAAAAGGATGAAGAAAAGAATGAGGACCCTTCTTATTTTCCTCCTTTGCCTTACCTACCAAGAATACCATTCATAAGAGTTGATGATGTTGAATCTTCAAAGGAGCATCAGAATGAAGAACAGATAACAATGGACATCAAGTTTGAAGAAGCTATGAAAGTCTCTGTTCGTGAAGCAAAAGAAGAAGAAGAAGAAAAGGGAGTGACTAAGGAAGAACAAAAGCAGCTCACCCTTTTACCAAACAAACTGCTAGACTTAATAGAAGATTTAAAGAGTTTCATTATTCCCTATTTTATTAACAGTTTGTTAGTGAAAAGGACATTATTGAAATTAATTGTTTTTCTCAACTTTATCAATATTTTCCTTCTGATTTTTCAATTTGTGTCTTACTCATAAACTACAAAATTGATGTTGAATGAGAATGCTGGAAGTAAGCCACTAATAATTGATCCTGGCTAAGCTTCCAAGGATGTAAGGTCAAGCTAATGACCATAAATTAGTACGTTTAGTAGTTAGATTTAAATTCTTGTGTAGTTAGATTTGTTTTAAAAATTAAAATATAGCTTGTAATGATGTGGAATGGTTGGATTGCTAACTCTCTTATTATTTTTGAATCAATTATAAGAAAAGAAACCAAGCTCGGTGTCAAGCACATTGGGTCTCCATCTTCGACAGCATCCTCACCTCCATCACCATGAGTTCTTGTTCTAACTCATCTACTTCCTGCTATTGTTTTTGCTTTTCATATATTATGATTGAATTCCCCCTTTTTTGTGTTTGTTTGTCTCTTTCTCATATTAAGGACAATGTGTTGTTCAAGTATGGGCAGGGTTATGTGTTTTGCTTGAATGTGAATTTTGCATATTGTTATATTAGTATGTTTAGGTTGCATATTGTGAATTGTGTGAATGTATCGATGGCTTAGATGGAATGAAATCGATTTAATTTTTAATATAATCTATTAGGTTGTGAAGAGTCATTAGTTTACGAAATTAGTGATTTGGGTTTTTTGGCTAAAATATGCTAGTTAATTAGGATTTAATGTTAGTTTATCACCCTATAAGTTGTCACATTCATTCATAATTTTAGGTCTTTCGA
>JAOQMP010000007.1:6325956-6337053 GCA_027563575.1 Erythroxylum pedicellare
TATCTCTCAAATGGGATTAGGACATCCCAAGACATGCATGATGACTTGTATGTGAATTTTGAACCTAGGTAATGCATGGTAGAATTAAATCTCAAATAGATGCTAGTATACTTTTGTATTTAATAAACGACATTGTTTTGAATAACTCTTTGCATTTGGAATGCAACTGATGCTTTTATTATGTATTTTTAGAAATGATATTGCTTTCAACAAACCTGCACTTGAAATGCAAAGGATAATATTATATTTTCTAAAACTACATTTTTGAACAAATTTGCACTTGGAGTGTAAAAGATGACTTTTATTGCATGAAATAATGTTTTGGAATTTTCATATGCATACTCCAATCATGTATGATGTGTGTATGTGTTCTCTTTTAGCTTAGAGCTATAGCAAGGTTCTATTTTATCGGTTGGAATGATAAATAAAGGCATGATGCCTTACTTGATTTTTGTACTTAATATTTTTATATGATTTTTTTATGATTGATCAGGTAACGATTGGCCAATCCTGTGCTAGGTACAACAGATTAAGCGACCCCCTACCCTTGACGCTAGTACATAAAAGTTGAGTTCCCGCATTGATATCTTTCTACGGGACTTGCGAGTGATTCCACACCTAGAGTCTAGACACCGACAAGGTCATCACTTAGGGTCATGACATTCTTATCGACTATAGTCTGGACTCACCATGGATGAAAGTCGAGCTAACACCGGGAGTCAATGGATGTGCACACTAGTTAGGCCGACTAGTGGTGACATATATGATTCTTTTAGATTATTCTAATATTTATTTTCTGACAAGATTTGATTTATACATTTGATGTTTTTCTGTTTTTGTGTACTAGAACTAGAACTTATGTTCACCAGATAAGTGATTAATAGGCTAGCCTATGTGGTTCCTAATCAGTATACGTTGAGTCATAGGCTAGGCCTATATGTTTCTATGTCATATATGTTCGCTTCATAGGTTATTTACACTTTCATGGCGTGTATCGAGTTCTATTTGCAATATATGTTTTTCCTGCTCATTGAGTAGATAATGTACTCACTTCCTTTGCTTTCTAACCATGCAGGTTAATTTGGTGAGCTTGAGGCTCTGAGTGTATCGTGCGGTCTTTTGACATTTTTAGGATAATATTGCACATGGGTAGTCTTTCTTTTATATGTTTGTTGTATAGTGGCTTATGAATTATTTTTATTAAGTTGGATATGTTGATGTGCTATATGATTTTGTAAATTAACTTTTGACTATCTTGTGGTTTATAAATGACCTTATGTATAAACCTTTTGTACTGTTGTTGAGATTGCTCTTGAGTGGATTTAATAGTCCATAAGTTGTGGTAGAGTTTTAAATGTGAATATAGAAGTGTGTTTAAAACTGATTTACAAGTATTTTAATTGAGTTTTGGGATTTTCAGAATACAGCCATTGTGTTATCCAAATGTTTTCAAAGGATACTCAGTTAGCCTTACATAGTTGGGTTAAGGGTACCGTGAGTATCTTTAGCTTGTTTTTACGGCCGTTGTTATGTGCCTGATGTGGTTCCAGGTCGTGACATATGTAGATTTTCATAAAAGAAAAAATAAAATCATTTCAGAACCTAAATTTATTTCTAATCCTTGGTATATTCACACTCTTTTTCTCTCTCAAAAACTTACCCAAATCTTGTTTGATCTGGTATCTTACAGGTGAATGATATTTGTAGTATATTAGAAGCTTGTATTGGATTATGTCAATGCAATACTCTTTGTTTGGTTCCTGAGGAGTTGGAGACACTCTGGTTCAAATTACTAAACTCGAAAGTGTAACTTAAATATGCTTTTATTAATTCCATATTCTCTAATGCTAATGAAATACTTGATAGAGCTATTTGTGGCTTCTAACTATACAACTATTACGTTGGTAAGTTAGTGTAAGGATCGATCATCGTTCGCATTTTCTACACTACTGTCATGGAAGTTATTATTTTGTAATCAAGCATTGAATGTTCATCAACTTTTTCTCTTTCTTTAAAGATTTTAAAATTACCTAATGAAATGCTTAATCATTCTTTTTGTTTATGAAATATTAAATTAGAATGTAAGATTCTTTTCACAAGGTTGTAATAACTATTGTATGATAGTGATAAAAATTGCTTAAAGATGAGGAGATTTCTATGCTTTTTTTTTTCCTTCATAAAGTTATGAACCAAGACTGTTTATCTAGATTTTACCCTTTTTCTTGTGAACTAAGACTGTTTATCTAGATTTTACCCTTTTTCTATCTTTCTTTCTTCTCTTTTTCTGACTGCATCAAGTTCTATTCATTGTGTGGCAAACATGGTAAGCCATATATTTAGCTTAAAACTCTAAGGGCATAATTTATTGCTTGTCAAATCAAACTTATGAAATAAGTCCCAGCTAAAATATAATGCACATGCTCTCTAGAGAAGTTCTTAGTGTAGTAAGTTCTTCCTTCTTGATGTCTATGCACTTTTCTTTTACTAAATTAATTTCTCAGCTATAGTATTCATGTGATATTAGCTTGGTTAGTGATATTTTCTCTTAACATACCGCTGCGAGTGATCTTACTAATACACAAATCTTGATTCTTTTTCACTTTTATATTCAGAAACAAATTTTTTCAACCAATTGGCTTGGGTTGTCAATTTCCAGATAATTATTCTTGAATTTTCATAAGTGTTTTTTGCAAAAAGTTACAATGTTTGCTTTGTACCTAAGGTTCATAATACATCATCCTGTCAAGTTCTTCTTAGACTTTCAACGACTCTATCTAACATTTCTCTATAACATCCAAAATTAATGCTTTTATGGCTTCCCATTAATTGTTTATCCATTTAAATTTTTGGCAAATTATTGAATTTGTTACAGATGCTGTGAGCCCTTGATGGAATCTTATGATGATGAAGGGGCATATGAAGTGAATAATGGTTTGGGAATGCTAATAGAAAACTAGAGTATGAAGATTGATGATGATGTGTGTGTAATCAAGTGGAAAATCTCCAAATCCCACAAAGGTGCACGTATGTTGAGGAAGTTGTTCTCTCAATTCTTCAAAGAGATTATTGAGGGAATGATAGGTTACATTTTTCTTCCAACTATCATTGTCAAAGGTTCTCTCTAATGATGGCAACCAATAACTTTGGAGATTTCAAAATTACCATATTGTGGATGCTGGGAACTTACAGATTTGAAAGAAGAATTCTAGTACTCATTAATAGTATCAAATACGTGGTTTAGTTATCGACTTTGCTCTCTGCATGGCACTATTCAATGACTTCTTTTTCTGTTACGTTTTGTTGTCTCTCTCCTTTGTCCCTATTAGCTTCACTTGTTGAATATGACACTACTATCAACTAGTTTGTTGATTCATATTCTTTTTTCATTTGCTCAAGGATACTGCTAAATTAGTGATAGTGGATGATACATTCTACGCCATGAGCCTAATCAAGAAGGGACCATCTCATGGTTATGCACCCTAGAGGTCTAGCATGTTATATATGCAACTGCCTTCTCTCCAAAGGTTCTTCTACTTTCTCTGTTTGAGTTTTTAGTTGCGGTCATGTAACTCATCTTTGATGCGAACTTTTAGAAAATGAGTCACCTAGCAGAGGCTCGTTTTCTAGATGTCTTGTTTGCATGCCAAAGAAGAATACACAGAGGGACAAAAATGAGTCTACTCTTCCAGATGATGGTTTGATTGATCAAGTTTCAACAAGACCTCCACAAGCGCAAAGACCTTATATGTTACAACCACTTGAAGATTTGATAGATAATTCCTATAGGCTTCATCACATATCAAGAGTAAATCTTATTTATAATTGTTGTTCAACTTTTTGGCCTTACTAGGCTAGACTTAAAAGATTAATCAACATGAACTTCTATGCTGCAGTTTGAGATGTTATCTAATCTTCAAAAGGATCCGCAATTCATTCAAATAGAAAACATGCCTTAGCTAAAGCTTGCGCCATAAGGTAATTACCAAGAAAGGGTTCAAAAGGGTCCAAACATTTCGGCTGGAGAGAGTAATAGTCTTTCATTTAGTCAGAAACCAACCAAACACCTTAATGAGCTTAAACTGAAGGGATCATCATCTCTTCGATGTCCACTAAAATCAAATATTTTTGGTAAGATAAACATCTTTATGTATTGAAAAGTAAGATATAGGATTGAACAATTTAAGTTACTAAATTCTGAAGATCATTTTGCAGGTAAAGAAAAGAACATATATTGACACACTATTGTATAAATGATCTTTTGATCTGTATAGCTAATTGTAGAATTTAATGCATTTCTACTTAGTAGTTCAATAGCTGACAACAATTTTTTGGATCAAAAAGTAGGCTGCCTGAGTTCTGTATAGCACAAATTTACCCCAATATAGTATATCATAAGCTAAGTGTACATATTAAAAATGTATCTTTTATTTGTCAATTAAAATGGATTGGTTCAATATCTCATCTTTACCCAATTACTTTATTTTGGTCATTTGATGAAATATAAATTTCATTGGAGAAACTTACAACGTTCTAGGGTTGCCAATAGTTATTTTAGCTCTTTAGGATCGCGCATTAACTTAAATAGGAAAGCAAAATCTATCTATAATGTAGGAGGATAACTTAATAAATGAACATAGAGCAAGCTATATAGCAACTGTTGGAATTCATATTATCCTCTAAATGCAAGAGGTTTATGAAATAAGATGCTTAGGTTTACAGTTCTGTCAAAATTGAACCGATTAGCAATTAAAACGTGAAACATTGTATCCTGCTGACGATCAATATCAAGCATATGATTCCTAAAAGATTGTAAGGAACCAAGTTACATATATCCATTTCTACCTGCCCTTATGCAAGTAATCAATTAATCGAAACTAAACCTATAAAACAGTTACATAAACTTCAGCTAACCCGACATTGTGGTCATTTGCCTGTAATTCTTCAATATGGACATCAGATAAGAATTTTAGGCAATGAGATTGAATATATGAAAGAGCATACCATAGCTATCTTCTTCAGGTTCGTAAAAATTAAAGATTTTTGTGTAACTTTATCTTGATATTGATTCATCTTATGCTTGAAAATCCAATTGTTTATTGCACCATATAGATTCAAATTATGCTTAATAGACATGAACAAAGTTCTTTGGATATTCTCCCTCAAATGATTGTACTTTTCTTGACCAAAAGAAAATGAACATTAAACCAAAACAGAGCAATTAAAAGAGCTTCCTGAGTAAACATTACAGGATAACCAATCCCTAGTGACAATGATTAAGAACAAACCAAACCTATGAACATAATTTAACAATCGACAAACTGCAAAGCTTTAAAAGAAAAAGACAAAGATCATCATCTTACTTTTTGTGTATAGATAATTGAATTTCAACTTACTAATTTATGTGATAGAATGTGAGTCATAACAACTACATGATCTCAGTCATCATTCTTGCTACTTTAGCTCCTACATTTTTGGATTAGAGGGTAGCCTTCTGACTGTGAATAAGTGTCACTACAATTGAAAAATACTACAAAGCTGACAAACTTGACTGAAAATGGACAAAATATAAGCCATTATAGACATTCACCATCCTTAACGGCGGAAACCTTTCTCTAAACCCTAAAAAGTTGAAGTTGAGACATGAAATGTCAATGCCGATTTGACCAAATATGCTGCAGTTGCTTAAAATTCTTGAATCTAAGAAGAACTATAGTATTAACCTATGAATGAGCAAGATGCCATTAAAATTTACCCAAAAATGCAAAAGATGGATTGTTTAAGCCATAAGTATACATATGAACTATATTATAGAACTTCATCAATAGTTATGCAACTTGTACCAATGTTTTCCTCATATCTTTTTAGGTGAGAATTAAGCAACAAGGTTAACTACAACAAAATGTGTGATTCCATCAAGTTATATGATGACATCAGAAGAATGTGATCACATGTTCAATAACGGAAAATATTTTTTATTTTTCTATTTTGCAAATAACATGTTATGTTTCCTCATTTTTCAATTTTTTTTGTAAAAAGAGAGAGACAAAAAGGAAAAAAAGAATTCATTGGATACAATTAGGAAATACTCTTCATTTGATGCGTGAGGAGTGATCAGTAGGAGAGGGAAGGAGGCAAGATGCCAAATCGAATAAGATTTGGGTAAGTTTGAGAAAGAGAGTAGGTAAATATACCAAGGATTAGAAATAGATTTAGGGTCTTTTTTAAAAATCTACGTAAGTCATGTACGTTTTTAACGTGACATCTAAAGACCAACTGATCTGTCCATAACAATGCTTGTATGATATCTCTTAATTTCTATCTAAAATCATCTAACATTAAACAGACTTGAGAACGTTTAAACCTTGGTTAGTAACATAAAAATTTTGGCTTGCCCCAATTCGAGTCTTTACTCCTGGTATTTTGTTTAGAAACTTATTCCATTAAATGTGAAGTCAAATTCCACTCTCTTTAACTTTTCGATAAACAGCTCATCATGTGTTCAAGAGTCACGGTGCATTTTGTCCCTTATTTCGTCGTGCATTTAACTGCTAACGAATTTTCAACGGCGAATTGGGGTCTTTTCATCAAACCTCAATTTAAATATAAAACAAAATTACGTATAAAATGTGAACTGAAAATTTTATGCCTAAAGTCGCGGGTTGGTTATAACGCCATTTATAATTTTATCATCGCACATTCTGTTGGCAGCAGCTTGAGAACTTAGCCCCTAAGAAACATGAATATAAAAGCTTAACGCTGAAGATTCAAAGACTAGGCGTTGACGACGCGTTGGTTAACCAATAATAGGTCAGAAGAGACCCGATTTCCCACCATTTTCTTCTCCTATAAAATTTCTACTCCATATCTTTCCTTTTTCATCAGAATTCAGAAACACAAAGTCCTTCCCCTTTCAATTCCATCATTATACAACTCTTCTCCATTCTCAATTTGGTTTCACATATTTCGATCAAAGAAATGGCTGAAGAAGGGAACTTCAACTCATCGCATGAACAGATGGTGCCCATCTTTCTCTGCTCGTCTCTCTTCTTTTATGTGTATGTGTGTTGACTTGATTTCTAGACTTGTTTGTTGATATTTTTTCTGGGTTTATATTGTTTTGCTCGGAAGATCAAGGAAGATGAACCGAGGCTCAAGTATCTGGAGTTTGTGCAAGTTGCGGCTATTCATGCAGTGCTGACCTTCACCAATCTTTACCTTTACGCCAAGGACAAGTCCGGTCCTTTGAAGCCTGGTGTTGAGACCGTCGAGGGCACTGTCAAAAATGTTGTCGGACCTGTCTACGACAAATTCCATGATGTCCCTATTGAACTCCTCAAGTTTGTTGATCGAAAGGTGAGCCCTTTTTACTTTGCAAATATCGCCCTTGAGGATTAGGTGCTGTTATGACTTCTCTGGCTATTGGATTTTAGGTTTGTCATGCAAAACTTGATTGGGTATGATGATTTACGTTTGTTACTACGGGTGGGATAAAATACACGTGATTTTTTCCGAGAAAAACCTGTAAGTTGACACTTGAGATGATCATACATTGGGAACTGGTGGAACTATGGTTTTGGGTTTTGCATGTCTTTCCGTGAAATTAATCTCTGATAGTTAGCATGAGTTTGCAGCAACATTTGCTTGACAATCGCCGCTGTGGCGTCTGTTGTTGAGTCTTTTTTTGAAGTCGACATTACATTGATGTTTATACTTGTTGCATGATTGGTGGTAGGAGGCTATCGGTTGAATTAACATTTTGTAGTTCTGCTCATTGAGTTCTTCAGATCTATGTACTTGTGGTGCTTTACGCTTAGTTTGATAGTTTTGCTGTGACTTGTTTTCCTTTTTTGGGAAGCAAAAGATGATGTCTGATAAGCCAAAGCTAACCTTGTTGAATCTTGACTGTTAAAGAAGAATTCATCATTTGCTAGATGTTATTGATACGCTCAAGTCTGAAACTTTGAGCTCAAAGCATGTAACTAAATTCTGGAATTTTGTGATTGTGTCCAATTTAGATGTTAGAGTGATTTGTGACTAGAAACCATCTATTGATTGGTTGCAGGTGGATGAATCCGTCATTGAACTGGACCGTCGTGTGCCACCAGTTGTCAAGCAGGTATCCTCCCAGGCCTTATCGGCAGCACAGAAGGCCCCAGTGGTTGCTCGATCAGTGACTTCTGAAGTTCAGCGCACTGGTGTGAAGGAAACTGCTGCTGAATTTGCAAAAACTGTATATTCGAAGTATGAGCCTATGGCCAAAGACCTTTATACCAAGTATGAACCAAAAGCAGAACAATGTGCAGTTTCAGCTTGGCGCAAACTCCATCAGCTTCCTCTCTTTCCTCAAGTTGCACAGGTTGTTGTACCAACTGCAGCTTATTTTTCGGAGAAGTACAACCAAACAGTGATTCTCACCGCTGAAAAAGGATACAGGGTATCCTTGTATTTACCCTTGGTTCCCACAGAGAGGATTGCCAAGGTTTTTGGCAGCCAAGTCCCTGGAACAGCACCTTTAGTCTCCAATTGAGGGATGTTATGGAGCTTGTAGTGAGAGCATGGGTAATTTTGGTGTTCTGACATCTTTTTCTGGTGTCCATGCGAATAAACATCATGTTTGCTTGAAACAATCTATGAAATATATAAACTTAGGAGTTCATTGGATGTGGACATGTTGACGTCTACTGCTCCAGCGTTTCTTTGTTGCTTATATATGTGCGCTGCGTGGCAGGTTTTTGACACTATTGATTGAAGTTAAAACCACAGCCTCCAGTTGTAGTAAAAGCAAGGGCATTTCCTAAGTGAGGGAGGTAAAAACCATTCAAGATAAGATTAAGCAAGGGCTTTGTATTTACAAGGACTTTAATCTCTTTCAAGAACCTAGCATATTTGCAAAGAGTGGAATTCCCTTCATCATTTTGGATCATTTCCTGCTAAAACATTTTCAATGGAATAGTTATATAAATGATTGCCGCAATACTCATATCATGGTACCGTTTATTGTATACTTCGCTCGTCTTCTCGTCCCCTTTGATCCAATCCGTTGTTGGGAATTGGAATCGTTAGTTTTTGATTTCGTCTTTCGAATTTCCCACCACCATTTTTGAGCTACTTGAAATGCAAAAAGATATTTATTGACCATTGTGGGAGCATATAACCAATCGCAGACTAACCACTAAATCATTTGTATCGCGCCTACTGGAAACGCAAAAGAGCCGACATTACTTATTTCTTCAGTGATTTTGTTAATTTATGTTAGTTTAGGGACAAAATAATTAATAAAGACATTCTTTATCTTTTTGTATCAGTTCCATTTGATGTTTTAATATTAAAGGTAAAATTTATGGAATGATTACTATGTAATTTAAATTATGACGAGAAGATAATTATAAAATTTAGCTTACATTTATATATTATTCTTACATATTCTTAGTTGTTGTTTTATCAAGTCATGATATCGATAAAATGATAAGACTAGCATACATTATATTTCTTTTTTATTAAGAAAGTAATTGATTTCATAAATTAAAGCATTAAGATACTTAAATTAATTTGTGGGTGCTTATTACAGAAAAAGTTATTGAATTGGCCTAACTATGAAGATCCCAAATGGAATATTATCTATGTATCTGTGAATTTTCTCATAATGACAGTTGTATAGATCATTAGAATTGAGATTAGCTAAGCATCTCACGTGAGAATTAATGTGTTTTGATTCTACTTATGAATTGTCATAGAATAATTCAATCGGTAATACTTAGATGCAGTATAAGTCATATAGAGACATTTGAGCAAGTTAATAAAAAATTTCGTCACTATAAAGTAGCTAGAGAGAATGTTCTACTGTTTTTTATGAGGAGTGATTTATGGAATTCTTTGGTTAAAGTGAATTGATATTTGAAAAGATGTATTCAAATATCAATTATAAATAAATTACTAATTAGCAAGAACGAACATGATTGAGTAAAAAGAGATAGATACTATATCCATACTCTGTTCAATTAAAACAGTAGATAATGAAAGGATTAAATTATATATCATAACATACTTAAACAGGTTAAATCAAATCACTTTGATATTTCTCATACTTGGGTAGTCATGACATATTATTAGACTTCATTCTAATTTATGATTATAAATTGTTTAATTAGAGAATTAAGGATAAATTCAATAGTATTTTACGTTATTTGATTCTAATTATGAATTAGAATTACAATTTACAATCACTGTCAATATATTAGGAACCTAATGAGTCATACATTAAAGAATAGTCTGTTAGGGAAAAATCAATTTTAATTAAATTGAACTCAATTATAAATTTTGAGAAATTTTAGAGATCAAACATAAGATATTTGATTTTATTAAAATTAGTATGACTTTAGTTATAATTAAGGAATTTACTTTTAATAAAATTTTAAAATCTTAATGCTTTTTATATAAATAGGAATAAGCATCGGGGAGTTATAACTCTTGCTTAATTCCTCTCAAAAGTTGATAAGTTACTCTATAGATACCTTTAGAGGTTAGACACGTAAACAACTCGTGGTTGAAAAATCGAAAAACTTTCAAAGGATTCCAACAGGAAAAACAAATCTGGCACAATTTCTTATTTTTCGATTCATGTTTTATTATTCAAGTTATTCAATTATCAAATTATTCACTTGCACGTTCTAGTTAATATCTTCTATTGACTGCAAATGCCCCGACAGAGCGTCCGACGCATGAATGCAGTGCACCTATCAAACATACCTTTTTCTTTTATTTTATTTGGATTTAATATTTTAAAGGCTTAATTTCAATTAAATTAATTTAATGGAGATGAAATTAGTTTATATTCTTAATAAAACTGAAAACAAGTTTTTTCAATTTTTAAAAATTGTTTTCAAGGTTAAATTCTATTAGGAAAATTTTTGTAGTTTAGTTTAAATTTTCAAAAAATTGATTTATTAAATTAAATTAGTTATCAAATCAATAATTAGAATCAAGCAAAAGTTTTGAATAATTTCTTTCATAATTGGATTATGTTAGAAATTATAAATATAATTAGATTATATTAATTAAGATGAGATCTTAATTTCAATAATTAAAATAATTATATTT
>JAOQMP010000007.1:6351775-6364325 GCA_027563575.1 Erythroxylum pedicellare
ACTGTACATGTATTCATTAACATTCAGGGTATAATTGATTTATATATGTGATATGTGATTTTATTGAGAATTGTGGTTTACTTATATTGAAAACTAATTTGGAGAGTGTACTTATAGATTTAGAATTTTTGAGGAATTTTAGGAAAAATTTCCGAAATTTGTTGGATATTTTTGGACTAGGAAAAATGCCACTTGGAAAATAAATTGATAAATGGAAATAGGAATAAGAGTCAGATGATAATGAAGAATTTTTATGATGACTTTAAAATTTGTGAGAAGATGTCATTTTCAACTTGGAGATGATTGGACTAGTTTAATAAGAGAAACTAGCTTAAAAGCATTAGGAATTGGGCCAATGGATAATTGACATGTGTCACTTATCTTGTTTAAGTTTTATTATACAACTTCATTTGAAAGACCCAGTTACTGTGTAGATCTTGTTTCTTCTTCAAGATTTTCTTTATCTTCTGGAAGCTTCATTCTTTTAGAAAAATCTCTCATCCTCACAAAGAAAGTTTTGCTCTCACTTTTCACTCGCCATCTCTTTTTTTTTTTATCTCCTTCACTATAACCGAAATACCTAACCCTATAACTCTTGACTATTGATGACTGGGTATTATTGGAAAGCTAGGGTTCACATGAGCTCGAAGGTTTTGGAGCTTTAAACAAGTAAGCATTTTATGGTTTTCCATTATTGTATAAGATGAACACATGCATCATGTTAGTTAGATGTTGAAGTTATAAAATGATTTCTGAGTTAGGAAGATCAATAAAAATATGCATAAGAAGAGTATAGAAATTTATGAAAAAATTAAAGCATATATGCTCTGTTTTCTTTTCACTGTGTATATACATATACATATGAGAATATTTTGGTGTTTTTAAAGATGAGTTGAACCAAAAATAAATGTAGAGTTAAGGTGAAATGAAGATGTTTAGAGATGAGAAAGATTGCTTAAAATGAAAGTTGAGAAGAAAAATAGAGAATGTACAGAAAAGTTGAAGTGTAGAGAATGGTGAAATGTAGAACATGAAGAAGATGCATGACTGATATTTGGTTTTTGATGATTTTGAGAATTTTGAGTATACTTGCATATTTAGTTGTACTGTGAATATGTTGTGAATGAGTTGAATGGAAATGAAGTAGAAAGAGTAGAAATGAATTTGAAGTGTCGGATTTAGTGAAAGAAGATAAGTTAGAGAAGTGGGTTTAGAATAAAAGAAAGAAAAGAGAAAAAATGGGTAAAAATGTGGTCTGAAACTTCCATGATTAAACTGTATTGATCTAGGAAGATTTTGACTAGATTGTCTTCATAAAAGTTGTAGATCTTTCTTTTATCTTTTTAATAATATAAAGTTTGAAATTTTTGAATTTTTGTATTGAAATTTATGGAGGTTAGAAGTAAGAGAGTGTGACTAAAAAGTCGCAATTGTGACAAAGCGCGATTGCGACTTCGGAAGATTGACAAGCACGATCGCGACTTCTGAGGTTGGAGGATGACGCAACATCCTTCGATCTTTTGACTATATCTCCTTCGTTTGACCTCCGAATGACATGAAACTTGAAACATTGGACTCATAACACACTAATATACATCTCCACAAAGTATCTTACCCATCTTAAATCATTTGAGAGAGATCTAGTGAAAAATGTAATACAGGTCTGGATGAGTGTGCATAGGCGTGAGTCTTTCATATCTATTACTTTTTTCCTCACACCTGTGATTTCTCTTCCTCACACCCATGAGTCACTCAAACCCATGACTTCTCTTCCTCATGCCCGTGAGTGTTTATTGCTGGAATGGTTTTTAATTGTCACATCATGACACTGTGCTCTCTAATACCTGAGAACATTTTACAAACTGAACAGTCTTGCTTCTTTCAACCATAACTTCTTCTCTAGACCTACAAATGACTTGATTCTTGAACCAATAGGTTTCTAAAACATTATTCTACCTCTCCATAACAATTGGTATCATTATGAATTGATTTGAAAAATATTTATTGAATGATAGTGAGGAAATCTGTTGGAGTAGTATGAACTGGTATGATTTCACTGAACATGCTTTGGTATTTCGGTTATATCTTGATCTGTAGATTTCCAAATAAGCTGATTTTTGATTTGGAATAAACTAGAGACATAGGGATATAGATTGTATAGGAAATTGAATTCTAATTTAGTCTCTAAGACTTCCAATTTCTGGATAGAAGTTGAGTATGGTGTATTGTTTTAGGATGAGAACAGTCCGAAAATATTTGGAGAATAACTTTCAAAATACTAATCCAAATTGAATGATTTTGGTGTCCTTATAAACTTAAGACAATGGGGAACATTGTTTTAGAAGAAAGTATTGCCAAATTACTTCATTTTCATTGTCTAAATGATCATGGAAAATAAACCTGAAGGTCTAGAAATTTGGAGAAATTTAGAAGAAGAAAGGAGAGTTTGGATAATGTATGATCTTATAATGTTGGAATAACATTAGTGAATAGATTATTGATATCAAAGTACCAAAGGTATAAGTTTATTTAGGAATAAAGATACTCACATGATTGAGGTTGTGATTCAAAGAAAAGGAGTAAAGTTTATCAAGTTAAAGCGAATAAGAATTTGATAATAAGAGCAAATAATGCTAATAATGAAATGACAAGTAATTGAATTATAAAATGAGAATTTGGATACGCTGTGAAATTTAATAAAGATACCTGGGATTGTCATTGAGCATGCATCATACTTATTTCATATACACATTTGTGCATAAAGGAATAGTTATAATTTATGCAATTTTTAATGTCTGTGCATCGTCTGTATTGCATAATTTTGATGTGTAGGATAAATGTTCACATTCAGACGTTTCCAGAACTTGGAAACAAATGCTAATCTAGAGCGTACTGTGAATAGACCTAGATGGTCTTACTTCATTGTTTGTTTTGATTATGAATTGTGTGATTATGAATGATCGTGTAATGCGAATGTGAGATTGATTGTTTGATTTCGGACATTGAAGGTTCGAAGTTCTTGATGTATAAATGGGAGATTTGAAGTGCTCTTTATATGTGAATGTGATGAAATGAGTGCTTCTTAACTTGATTGTTAAATGTCAGACCTAATTCCGAAGAAAAATGTGAACATGCATGTAAATGAAAGAATGATTCTCAACTTAATATTGAATATTGGGCTAAGGTCCGATGACATGTAAAAGCGACTGATTTATCATGTGTGATTGATGCATTTCATTACATAAATGTATGAAAGATAAAATCAGTTGTGACCGAAGTCGCTAGTGAAAAAGAGCTTAAAGCTCGATATGTGATAAGAGTCGCAAGCTTAGTTGTGAATGTACCCAGTATCCACTAAAGGATATGGGATATTATCTGATTTAGCTCAGCATCTACAAGGGATATGGGCCAGCCCGGTATCCACTAAGAGATATGGGCTAGTGAAAAAGGAACTCAATCATAACAACGTAACAAATGGAAAGTGAGTCTTATGTACATTGCATAAGTATAATAAGAATGATTATAATGTGTTAAATGTAAAATGTGAAACAATTGATCAAGTGTATGTGATTTATTTTGATTATTAAATAAATGATGTGACATATGTGTTATGTGATTGAGTGAGCCATTGAGGATGGTCACTTATTGAGTTCGCAAAACTCACCCAAAATTTACACTATTTTTTAGGCTCAGAAGAGTTTCCTCATTAGATAAACAGGAGTATAGCCATTGTATTCAAGTAAGATTTAGAGATCGGAATCAGTTTACGTCTGCATATATATTTCATTCTGTTGTATTAAAAGTGTAGTCATAAGTGTTAATTCAATGTGTATAAAAATGATCTTGAAATGTAATGTTATTGTGACTACAAGTATTTCGTTTTTGTAATGGGCTGATGAGTTAAATAATGATTATAATTCTTGTAACTGAAAATGTTTTTTTATTAATAAAAATTGGGCCAAATTTGATTATCAATTTTTCGCATTTGCGTACGTTGCTTAAGAAAATTTGCAATGAGTTTCGACTGTTTACTGTTCTAATGTGCCACCCTTGGGTGATAAGTATTCGGACATTACTTAGGATGTCGGGCACATGTCTTGCGAGAGTGGGATATTACATAAACACATCTTTGCCCTATCTTTATTTATTCCAAAAGAATTGAGAATTAAAATATCGACTTGTTAGATAAAAATATTCTTAAAGAATTTATATAAGTAGTTAAATATAAAAATATTTTTTAAAAAATAATAATATAATTATCGGGGACTAATAGATATTTCAATTTTTTATTAATTATTCCTATATTTTCAACCTAAATAATATATATTCTATTATGTTACTTATCTATTTATCTATTTTTGCATGTGAATTAAATATTCTGGAAGAGATTTTTTTATAGAGCGGTGAAAAATCTCGAGGATAATTGGATTGTGTAGAAATCGCGTCGCTAATACCCGATTCGCAGTTGAACTCCACCACGGCACCACCTGCAGCAGACTAGAGACGAGAGAGAGAGAGAGAGAGAGAGAGTTGAGCCATTACCGTGGAAGGTGTTTTGTGGACGAAACATGGCAGCGACTGCTAGCTTCAAACTGATACCTATGGCTCATTCAATATCATCATCTTCTTCATCTCAGCAATCACTTGTTCATAGAGCAGCAGCATTAACCAGAAGAAGAAGAACAACAAATCGTTCAATCGCCCCTAAATGCTCCACTTACATTCCTACGCCACCTATCAACCCGAAGGACCCTTTTCTCTCTAAGCTCGCTTCTGTCGCCGCCGCCTCACCGAATAACATCCTCGACCGCCCCGTCGCTTCTGATTCTCCTCCTTACTTGGACCTCTTTGACGGTCCCCAGCTCATGGCTACTCCTGCTCAGGTATGTTTATCTTCACAAAATCCTTTGCATTTCCGGGGTTCTTTTTCCTAATTTTGTTGTTTTTAGTAATTGATTACTTCTTCAAATTAGGTTGAACGCTCGGTGTCCTATAATGAGCACCGACCGAGGAAGCCACCGCCGGACTTGCCTTCGTTGCTTCTCCATGGAAGAATCGTTTATATTGGCATGCCGGTACGCAGCTTTGTTTTAATTCTATTAATAGTCGTAGGAAGCACCAAAAGAGAGAAGATCATTCTGTTATGATTCTTGTTGATTTTAGAAGTCAGCTCGAAACAAACATATAGCTGTTGGCCAATGGTATATCACGATAAAGAAAAATAACCAGCCATTATAGGCCATCTGCCCTCTTTAACTACTAGACTTATACATACTAAGGACCACATTTTATTTAAAACAAAACCAAAATGAATCATTCATCATTTTTTGAACATAATAGCTATAACAATCCTCGTTCCTTCGAAGAACCTTGTCCATAAGGTTTAAGAAAGGAAATCGCTTCTATAGTTCAAATAGAAATTCCAAAGTAGCTTGCTTTATTGATGTGTCGGAACATTTCACCAGAACTCGTGTAACTGGTTTGCTTTGTATTTTTCACCACTCTCCTCTCAAGTATGGCTATAAGGGTCGCTTTTTCAGTAATCAAATTTGCTAGTAAAGCCAAGAAGGATGAAGTGGCTATTGGAATGTGCTTTTTTAGTTGCAATACATGATACACATTATTTGTTTTGAGTGCTTGGAGGAGATTATAATTTGTATGTCACTGGACCAATTATGTGTAGCACTTTAAAAGGACCATAAAATTGAGCGGCTAATTTTTGATTGCTTCACATGGTTGTTCTTCCTTGTTTGTATGGCTATAGCTTCACAAATGTTTGATCTCCCATATGAAATTCCTTGTCAACCGTTCTCATATTCACTTGTTGTTGCATTTTCGTTTGAGCTTGTTTTAGATGGAATTAGATAACATGGATAGTTGCCTCTCTATCGTGTAATTCTTTGTCCACACAACTAGTTTGAAATCCCCAGTGAGTTAAGACATATGTATTAATGCAGGATAACCATAAAGGGCTTTAAATGGGTACATGTTAATGGTTGAATGGTACATAGTATCACCATTCAGCTAATGAGAACTACCGTGACCACTTGTTGGGAAACTCTCGTATTATGCATCTCAGATATGTTTCTAATGATTTGTTAAGTACTTTAACTTGGTTGTCAATCTGGGGATGGTATGCAATAGATAACTGAAGCCCCGCTCCTTGCAAGTAGTAGAACTCTTGCCAAAATGTACTTAGAAATACTGGATCTCTGTCACTAGTAATTGTTTGATGCTTTCCATGCAATTTAAATACATTAGACATGAAGGCATTAGCTACAATTTTTTGAGTGCAAGGATGTTTGAGACTTAAGAAGTGAGCATATATGCAAAATCTGTTGATGACTACTAGAATTACTTAATGCTGGTTTTATGTTGGCAAGCTCTCAACAAAATCAATATTAATATTAGTCCAACAATGTCTAGGAATTGAAACAGGTTGCAACAAACCTGTTTGAGGAGATGTCTCATTCTTGTTGTGTTGACAAATTTGGCACTTCCTTACAAAATTTCTAACATCTTCTAGTAAAAGCCGAATGAAGCTTATTATACATATCTAAGAACCCAAAATGACCTCCATCAAAACTTTCATAATATAGAGATATGGACCTTTATTGAATGGAAAAGGCCACCACCACCTTATCTTTCCACATAAGGATGCCCTCTTGTCGCTGATACAAATTGGATAATAGGTTCATAGATATAGCTTAGTTATTATGTATTGAATTGAAAGATCCCTCACCCAATTGTTTTTAATTTCTTCTTACATCTGAATTTTCACTTGGGATAGCACCAAAGCATAAAGCTCAATATTGGTGACCTTAGAGAGTGCATTAGTAGCATCATTTTCCTTAAATTTTGTATTTGACCTTAAAATCATAAAGTAGTAGCTTAAAGCCAATCTTGTTGGCTTGGAGTGTTCACCCTTCATTCCAACCTAAACTACAAACTCTTATGATCTATACTGATCATGAATGACATTTCATTCAGGTAATGATGCCAATATTTAACAGTCATCACTACTAGTCAATGATTTGGCTTCTATACCAAAATGTTTGATAAATCTTGTCTAATAACCAGCTAAACCCAAGAACCTAAGCTCTATCACATTATTAGGAATAGACCCCTTGGAAACTGAATCCAACTTCCTAAGATCATAATATGCAAGGTGCATTCTTAGGAAAGACATATATAAGAAGATGATCTTGATTAGGAAGTAATTGCAGTGGTTATCTTATTTAGTCATCTTGTTTGGGAGGTTTATTATTTTCATAAGTTTATTTTTAGTAAGAGAACAAGTTAGAAAATCTATAGTCTATTTTACTTCTTAAACACTCTATGTATTGAGTCTATTTAAAGGAGAGCTTTAGCAAGGGAAAAGAAGGTTTTCCTGTGAGTCATTCCGTGACTAGATCCTACATAAAAACACATATCAGATCAACAGCAACTCTTGAGACAAAAATGATGTCCCAAAAATTCTATTCGAGATACCACAAAGATATTTTTGCACGTTTTAGTTAGAAATTGATTATGAGCCAAGATCTCCAAGGTTAACTCAAATGCGTCAAATGATCCTTAAAAGGTTCTACTATATACCAGTATGTCATTGAAGAATGCTAATATGAACCTTCTTAAATGAGCTCTAGACAATTCATTCATCAAACTTTGGAAAGTTGATGATGGATTGTTGAGCCCAAATGACATCACTAAGAAATCAATACTATCCATCATTATTTCTAAAAGCGGTTTTAAGATTCTGGGGTGGGTACATTTATATTTGATAAAAGCCTGATCTCAATTCTAATATTGAAAACCAAGTAGCCCCATATAGCTCATACAAAGGTTCTTCACGTACAAGAATTGGAAATTTATCTTTCATGGTGTTTTTGTTGAGCTTTCTATAGTCAATGCAAAGTCTTCGCGAGTATCCTTTTTCTTAATTAATACCACAGGAGATGAGAAGTTTAGGTATTAGGTATGACTTAGGAATTTGAAGTTTGTTGGAACACCTGTTGCACAAGCACATTATTCCTTCATGCTACTGGTCTGATGCAAGTCTTTGAAATCTCCTACTGGATCATCAAAAGCTTCCTTTTCAAATCTTCGAAGGATAGCTGCTATATGTTGACTCCAAGCAAGATCTTCCATAGATAATTGATGACTCAAAAACAACTGATGCCTCTCGGAAGCTGCTGCCTCTGTGTGAATAATCGCAATCCTTACCTTCGTCTTTGACGGTATTCTATCTACCGTGAAAAATTGCTCTGCTCTAAATATTTGGTTATGAACATTAGAGCCATGGAAAGATGGCATCCAGCTTGTTGAATGAGTTCGGCTATATATTAGGTGAGATTCCACATTATTGCCATGTGGTCCCATATGATGCCTCTGCAGTTTCTATATTAGCACTAGGAGACTGAGATTGTGACTAAGGTTTGTGGATGAGCACATATTGTTGGAACTTTCCATTAGCTCAGATATTTCCTAGCCTTGCTTCATTTGAATCTCCGAAGCTTCATTTGTGCGTCCAACATTTGTTTCTGCATCTCCCTAATATGGTTATACAATGATTCCTCCATTTTCCAAACATGCTGTCCACGAGTTTTGTCCATCATTGATGTTGTAATTGGAAGCTAATCAAGTGGGTTTGGACACAAGCAGTATAATCATTGCTTTGATATCAATTCTTACGTGATTTCTGAGTAAAAGGTTCGAGAAAAGAGAGAATAGAGAAAGAAAGAAGAGAGAAGATAAGATATGTTAGGATTCTTGCTGGTTTTGGAAATCATCCCGAACCAAACATATAACCATTGGCCAATAGTATATAACAGTAAAAAGAAATAACCTGCCATTATAAGCCATCTGTCCTCTTTAACTACCAGACCTATATATGCTAACAACAGCAGTTTATTGAAAACAAAACTAAAATGAATCATTTATCATTTCTGAGCATAATAGCCATATCATACTTACTTACTTAAACATTGTAGGGCTTGATTTTTTAAGTATTTTGACCCTACATATTGTGCCTTTTCAGTTGGTTCTGCAATGTGTTGAATGTGCATTAATACTTGTTTGATGCAGTTGGTGCCTGCTGTCACAGAGCTTGTTGTTGCGGAGTTGATGTACTTGCAGTGGATGGATCCTAAAGAACCTATTTTCATGTATATAAATTCTACGGGAACGACACGTGATGATGGTGAAACGGTAACCTTTTGGTTGCTTGTTATTCTGTACAATCATTTCTTTTGAAATATATGATATATTTCTTTCTTCATTATCAGAATACACGTTTATCGGATGTTGCATCATCTATATAGCTGTATGACATTTTCAAAATCATTGTATAATAAGATATAATTTTGTTGATCGACTTTGTCTAGGAACGGATATGAATCTCCTTTTATAAAATTTAATTAAAAGTTTGTTTCAGTGTATTTGTACTGAAGCACTCTAGAGGCTGTTGAATTGACATTAAGTTTTGAATCTTATTAACATATGGCTGGATAGAGTGGCATACTAAAAGAAAATTTCAGTTATAGTTTCTACTCGCTAGCGTCAATGTCCTTATGGTTGATCTCAGCTGTAGATGCTGGATGTAGCTTATGCTAAGAATTAATCAGTTATCTAATTCCTTATGGTTGATCTCAGCTGTAGATGTTAGGATGTAGCTTATGCTAAGAATTAATCAGTTATCTAATTCCTTATGGTTGATCTCAGCTATAGTTGGTATCTGATTTAGCCTTCAGAGAAGGGAGGAGGTTTTATAGAAGTGGAAGCCTCCATCTGTCTGTCTGCCTGTTGCATGCTGATATTTAGATCAGGAAATTGGCATCTGCATCTAAGAAAGCAAAAAGATATTTTTGCAAATCTAACTTACTATATGCGAAGACTTTAGGGATAATTTGTCAGAACCAAGAAAGCACTCTGGTATATGTTTAACAGACGGCAACCTGGTGCTTGGTCTTCAACATGGAGGCCCAACTGAGGACTAAATAATATACCGCTCACCCTCAGTATTCTCACAGTTCGTGCAATCTAAAGGATAGCGGTAGTGTAATGAGTTGATAGTAAGTTGTCATTAGTGGCTTGCCTTGCTTCCAAGCTGACTTGTTGTAGGACATCTTGTCCTCCAAGAAGGCTTGTAGGCCAATATTTATGGAATCCTGAGTGTAGGATTTTTTTAGTTAAATTTATTCATTCAATGGTGGACATCCTATATAAATGCCGAAGATTGAGGATTCACAAGTTGGGATTAAGGAACAGTTTCATTTATCTTGAAACTCATGACAAGATTTCATGTCTCCACAATAATATGGTTATTCGTTTCTCTTCTTGTCTGCTTTTATGGTTCATTCATATCCTAATTCTTCAACTTATTGTTTCCTTATTCCTCATGTCAGTTGTTTTTTATTTTTGCCATATAGGTTGGGATGGAAACAGAAGGTTTTGCCATTTATGACTCCATGATGCAAATGCAGAATGAGGTAAAGATCTTTTCTAGAAATGTGTTGTCTACATTTCCAGTATTTTTGTGGTGGCAATATTGTCAGTATGAATATTTTTTGACTTGATATTAGTCATATAATTTGGCTGGTTATGAACTTAGAGACCAGTTTGTGGTGATGTATCATGTATCTGCTGTACGATTTGTATGTTGAGCAACAAACATAGATAGTCATTAGGCAAATGCCACTGGAATTTTATAATGTAGTTCGTTATAGGAAAAGGAGATACTTGCAGATTTCCAGTTAATATCATTCCAATCTTTATATATGGTGATAACTCCTTATACAATCATGTTACTCATGCAGATTCATACGGTTGCTGTTGGAGCTGCTATTGGCCAAGCTTGTTTACTACTTGCTGCAGGGACAAAGGGTAAACGGTTCATGATGCCACATGCTAAAGGTATGATCAATTTGTCTTGCCAGCAAGCATTGGAGTTCCATATGTCCTTCCAAGCTTTATCCAATAACCATTTTTCATATTTCAGCAATGCTCCAACAGCCTCGTGTCCCATCATCAGGCTTAATGCCAGCCAGTGATGTTCTTATCCGTGCAAAGGAGGTTAGTTGAATTATTTCGCTGGTGTAATGGAAACTTTCAATGTCCATTGGCATTTGGGTACTGTTTTCGTGTTGCTCCAGTTTCACCCAATAGCAGTTTCTGATTTCCCTTTGATTTGTGCCTTTGCTTTTACTTATCTTGCCCTAAAAGTGTAAGATGGCATAAGATAACAATTCTGGTCCTTAATACTTGTTCTTTCATTTATTGTGTTGCCTTCTTCCTTCCTGAAGCCTGATTTGAGGGCCTTGCAAGACTAGACGTTTTTCTATCTTTACTGCTCTCATTGATTATGCAGGCCATCTCAAATAGGGACACCCTTATAGAACTGTTGGCCAAGCACACTGAAAATGTGAGTATAGTTCCTCTATAATGCGTAATGTTTTGTGGTATTGTTTGAGAACTGATCAAACAACTTAATGATTCATCAGTCAGTAGAGACTGTTTCTAATATAATGAAAAGGCCGTTTTATATGGATGCTAGAAGAGCTAAAGAATTTGGGGTCATTGACAATGTAAGTTCTTCATCTTAAATGCTTGTACAGGTTACCGTGCATAATTGTCTGATTTTATTCGGTGTCCAAACTGGTGGAAGTTCTCGTACTTACAGACTGGTCTTGATCTTTTAATACTGTGTCCAGATTCTTTGGCGAGGTCAGGAAAAGATAATGGCAGAGGTTGCTTCACCAGAGGAATGGGACAAAATAGCTGGCATTAAAGTTGTAGAGCCATTCTAGTATTGCATATTCTTCATTTGCCTTTTAGCTCTTTACGGGGGAAGGATGGTGCGTTGGAAGCGCATGGGTGAGGAAAACGAAACCATCTTCCCGTTTTGCTTTTATTTCTTTTGACCCTCTACTAAATGGATTGGTTACCTCCAATAAACGTAGTATCTGGTCGAGTTATACGGAAGCTTTCAAAATTAATTATAATTTTTAACTTTTTGTAATAGTTTTTAAGAGATTAAAAATTAGTTTTTAATTTCAATTAACAAAACAAAGAGGAATATGATGATTAATCAATTTACTAAAATTAACATGAAATTAAAATAAATAAAGTAAATTTAAAAGTAAGAAATGAAAGAGTATTTAAATTTGATTCAAGGGAAAGATTTTATATAATTGTAAAGAATAGTTATTCATAATATAAACATTTAGTTTGAAACATATTAAAATAATCATAATAATTTTCAAAATTTTCTAATTTAATTGATTCAAACTCAATATTTTAACCAAAATTTAGCATTAATTGATTGAGCATGTTAGTATTTTATGCAATATTTTAAATTAAACCAGTTAAATGAAAGGTTTAAGATTTAGAGGTTAAATTAACATTAAACTGGTATGTGATAAAAGTTACAAAGTATTATGATATTGAACTAACTAAAGTTTAAATATCACTTTTTAAAGTACTCTAAAATTATCTTAAACAAATTCCTTTATTTATACTAAATTACTAATTAATAATTTTTTAGTATTCTTTT
>JAOQMP010000007.1:6379739-6396295 GCA_027563575.1 Erythroxylum pedicellare
TATCCACTAAGGGATATGAGCTAGTAAAAAGGCACTCGGTCACAACGACAATAATAAATGAAAGTGAGTCTCACGTGTAGTGCATTTATACTTGATATGTGTATTGTATGTGAATGAAAAGATTATGATGATTACTTTGAAAATGAAATGTGACAAGTTATGAATATGCAAAAAGATGTGAATAATATGTTATGTGTATTGATGTGATGCATGAATTGAATGAACCATCGATGATGGTTATCTCAATGAGTTCACAAAACTCATTAAAATTGCAACGTTGTCTTTTTCAAGACAGAGAGATGATATTAGCTATTGAGGGACACTACAAGAAGTATAGTCTTGTACTTTTGGGAACTAGAAGAAATGCCTCAAAGGTTGGTCAACTGGATATGGGCAGATTAGATAGATTTTGTATATTTCCTCTTTCATGTAGAACTTTTTGTATTAGGCTATGATGTTGTATAAGTATGAATATTGAAAGATACGTTTAAATATTCAATTTTTATGAAATAAAATGATGAAAAGTTGGATTTTCAAATATTGTGACTTTCCTTATGATGTTTATAAAGAAAAAAAGGTAGATCATGCCATTTTAAGTGAATGTTATGAATGAATGTAGCATGCCTTTATCATAGGTTATGTATTGGAATATCCTCAGGGTGTCCCGATATGTACCCTAGGGTAAGGAGGTGCCACACCTCTACTACCTACATAAACATACTCTAATCAATTGGCAATAGTCATTTATAAAAGTACCGAATCAAAAGTTAATTAGGAATTTGATGGTGTGGGTAGCTGAGGCATAGCTCGTTAAACATCTCACAATATTCATTCAATGTTTCTCCAGTGAATTGTCTTATCCTATATATCTCCTTTCCAATATTGGTTGCTCATGATACATGAACGAACTTCTCCAAAAACAATCTATTCATCTCATTCCAAGTTGTCACTAGGCCAGAGGGAAGATAATATAGTCAATCATTTGCCTTATCTTTCAATAAGAATGGAAACTCTCTGAGATTAATTTGTTGATAATATACCCAATCATTTGCCTTATCTTTCAATGAGAATGAAAAGTCTATGAGATTAATTTGGTCTTTTATCACCTCTTATTGTTTTATTCTAAAGTATAAAACATGAAATTCTTTCAAGTGCTTATATGGATCTTCACCTGTAAGACCAAAAAAAAAAAAAGGGGAGTAAGTGAATCAAATAAAATTTAAATTCAAAATCTACCTCAACATCTAAAAATTGTATGCATAAGGGTTATTAATTCAAATTTGGGGCCATTAACCCCCTCAATGTTCTGGTGTTAGTATTCACCATCTTTTCTTAAACTTTTTAAAAATTAGAGTCTTCACTAATTGTTAGATCTATTTTAACTTTCACTTTTAGAGGTGAGTGACTGCTTCCTTCCTTAGTCTCTTTCTTTAAACATGTTGTCCTATCAAATCTGGATTATATTCCAATTCACTTGTTTGAGAAGAACGAATTGTATAAGGCAAGAAAATAACAGTAACTATAAAATAACATTAAGAAACTAAAATAGTTCTCTGGTAATGGTGCCAAAATTTTGATCCAGTTATCAAAGCCCTCAAAATTAATTTGGATTCTCTAAATTCTTGTTATAGTCTTAGAACTAGGTCGAATCCAAAGAGAGCTAAAAACTAGTTTCTTAATTTCAATTAATAAAAAAGTGAGTGTTTATGATTAATTAACTAATTTACTAAAATTAACAAGGAATCAAAATAAATCAACAGAATATAAAAGTGAAAAATTCAAGAGTACTTAACTTAAATTCAAGGGAAATATCTCGTCTAATTGTAACATTGATAATTAGTCTAAAAAGAATAATTTTCATAATTTAAACAGTTAGTCTAAAACATATTAGGATAGCCATAAGAAGTCTCAAATTTTCCTAATTTAATTGGTTCAAACCTAACATTCAAACCAAAACTTACCAATAATTAATTGGGTATAATAACATTCCATGTCAATTAAATGATAGCAACATTTTTAGTGAAAAATACTAGACCTTAAATTAAATAATTGAGATAGCTACAACTATGCAACTTAGTTTTCTTGTTTCTTGTAAGTTAAATATGCAAATTCATAAATAACATATTTGCCATTTGTACCAATCCTTCATGACCAATAAGGATTATTAAATTCATAGATAATTATAGAATAATAAACATTAAATAAAATTTTCAGATGAACCAATATTAATTATTCATAAAATATAAGAGCATAAAATAAGAAATAATTAAATTAAAACATGAATATAAGTTTAAATCAACACCTCATAAGGTTACACTAGAGTTTTGAATCCCCTTGAATCAAAATATTTGGATTAATTCCAATAATGGAAATAGAGAAAGATGAAAGATTGAAAGAAAACTAAGAAACATAAAAGAGAGTGATGAAGAACGTTACATATATTTTCTCTCTCTCTCTCTCACTCTAAACCTAATTTCTTTCTATCTTGCAAAGATCCCTATCTAAAACAAATCCAAATCTCTACATAATAAGGATGGAAAGAGGTTTCCTATTGAATTCTACCTTGTGAATCTAGAATTAGGTGTGATCTCTCTTTATCCATTGCAGTAATTTGTTTACTTTTTCCAGAATTTGTGATTTTGACCAATAATGTTCCAATTTGATGCAAACTCCACTTTTCATCTCCTAAAACAAAACAAACATTAATTTTCCTATTTAAGAATCCAAATATATCCAAAACAAAACAGATAATTCCAATTAACATAACATCTTATCAGTATTATACTAAGGCCTTATTTATCAATAAAAGTATATTTAAAGTCTGTCGGAAACCAGATAGAGGTTGAGTAAATAGATTAATCATTATATTGTTTATTGTAGGATTATGCTTTACACTTTTATATAACTTGTGCAGAAATCAAGTGAGTTATTGGGCACTAAGTGATGTAAACTACACAATACAACATGATCATGATCAACCAGATATCGAATTAAAATATTGATTTAAAATCCACAAGAGGCTTGTGACTTGATTTTGATTAAGATTACTGATAAATATTCAAAAATTGGTTCCATAAGTTAATTAAGGCAACATCATTTAAATGTTCTCTAAATGTGGCTAAAAGAAACAAAACAATGCTTTCGTAGTCCTTGATTGTGGTTGTTAAGGATAGTGCCCATCCTCTTTAAGATATCCCTAACTAATTCTTTAACATTTCCCTACTGAAATTCCCCCTTCCAATCTTTAAAATATAATTGCAGTTGTCCATATGCCCTACACACTTGGGTGTTAAGTAAAATGTCTTGTCTTCCTATTAAAACCTCCTTTTCCTGGTTCGTAACTCAATTCCTCAAGCTAAGGGCCATCTTGGAACCAACTATGCTTTGTAAGATTAGTAATAGGGAAAAGGCTTCCTTTTGATGTAATAATTAGATAGGTTGAGGTCTCTGATCAAAATACTTGAAGCTACACCTAGTTGGAACTTTATCCCTGTCCATTCCAAGGTTAACTCTATCTTGATAGGGGGACAGTGGAGTAACTTTTTTCCGAAGATTCAGTATCTCCTTCCTAATTAGATTTTTAATCTTGTAAGTAAACATTCTTATCAATGCCTTATCCAACCTTTAGGTATATTTAATTCTTTAAGATTTAAGGATTGGATGGTCCTTAATACCTCTGAGATTGAATTGTCCTTAATTGTGTGGCATAGTGCTCTCATTCCTAGTTACTATTTCTTATTATGGTTGGATACTTTGGACAAATTAAGCACATTAGATATAATTCCTTATACAGCTACCAATACTGATTACATTCTATGTGGAAGAGAGGTGGAGTATAGGGACCATCTCTTCTTCCTTTGTAATTTTCTAAATTCATAAGGAGAAAAATACAAGACCTTTGCCTGTAGTCTAGTATAGGAATTAAGATTATAGATGTTCTTGAGTGGCTCATAAAGATGAAAGATTCTCCCTCTTCTAATAAGGTGATACTTGTCTTCTCTTTTGCTTAAATTGTTAAAGAACTTTAGAGATAGTAAAACCTTATGAGATTTTAGAGTAAGGTTTACACTAGGGATGAGATTTTATTATCCCTAATTTTTTGGATTAGGAAGTAATTACTTTGTATTTGAGGATCAGTCAGAGTAAATCCTAACCTAGCATAATCGTGTAGAATTAACTACTCCTAGTTCTTAAAGCAAATGCAATCAATAAGTAATAATCAGAAGAAAGAAACCCTCTTATATGAAGAACATTTGAGATACGCATGGTGGTGTAGTGATATCTTCTAGGAGAATCCATCTTTGTGGTGAGTTATAATTGTACCTATGATGAAATCCATCAGAGAGGTAAGAACTAGTTACAGATAACTATACATACCTAAGATGTTGCTCACCTTGTGAATGGGTGGATGTTGTATGCCCTTTAGAGAGGATTAGGAAGATGGAATCCTTAATTTAGGTATTCCCTTCTAGAGGCTTCGAATGAATGATGGCTTTTACCATATTAGTATAATCATCAAAATTGTCAGGTATAACAGACAATGGAGTAAAGATCTATTGGCTTACCCAGTTAAGTAAACGCTTGAAGAATGTCCATTTGCAGAGATTGATAACATTAATAATAGAACTCAAAGGAAGAATGTGACTTACTTACTTTAGAGACGATGCATGCTTTTTAGAGAGGAGTAGGAAGATGGAATCCCTAATTTAGGAATTCCACTTCTGGTGGCTTCGACTGCATGAAGGATTTTCCCTTTTTTGTAATCTTTAATATATGTCAACGGTGCATTTAGATTGTTTTCAAAACTATGTCATTTTAAAAAGTCTCTATATGGCTAAAATAGCAGAGTCTCTCTGATTGTGTATCTCTTGTAAGTGTTTCATCTTTAATATTAATTCCTTTTGCTTTTAGAAAACACTTTTCTTTTATAAGTGTCTCTTAATTTGGTGGCATGTAGAAGTTTGTCTTCTGGAGTAATATTTTAACACAGACAACTCACTCATTCTTGTTCCCTATTTATATTATAACATGTCATGTTTAAATTAGTTTTCAAATTCAAGTGAATGTTCTCTTATTCATCGTCAGAGATAGAGGATAAGTGGTTTACTGTAGAAAGCCTTCAAATGTGGATGCTATTTGAGAATCAGTTCATTAACCATCTTCATTTGAGGATTTTGCTCTTTGAATATGGGAACACATGTCTCCAAAAAACCCTGTCAATTTAAAATGCACTAATGAAGATACATGACCACCTTAAACACCAATTTGTAACAATACTTGGTAAAATCTCAAACTCCAAATTTGAAATCTGTTTATCAATAATAATATACCATTTTGTTTGCGCGTGCACATGCACCTACATGCCCACTGTTGGAAGCAAGATCATTACTTAGGATGCAATGCCAAACATAATAATCCTAGTAAATTAGTTGCTCCTTGAAATCCCAATGAATTGTCTACAACACGAACTAAGTCACAAGGTACATAAAACGTGAAATTCTTCTTCCAGTAACCTTTTCTCAAGTGTAAAAAAGCCCTTAAGGTAATTCAAGCCCATTAAGCTTGAAACATTCTCAGTTTAATGAAAAATATTGTAAATTCATAAGCTTAGAAAGAAATACATGATATGAAAATACTTAAGATACTCACTTTAATTCATATATGATTTTATGTACAATTTGAAAGCAAAGAAATTAAAAGTGAGTCGAAAGCTCTATATTTTAGCTATTTTTTGAAGATTAATTTTTAATTGTCTTTATGGAGTAAGAAGAAGAAAATTAAAAGACAAGAAGAAAATTAAAAGAAGAAAAAAAATGCAAAGAACAGTGAAAGAAGATGGATAGCTGGAAAAAGATACAAAAACGACAATGCAAGATGAAGAAAATACAGTGCAGGAGGACAAGGTAGGAGATGAAACACAGCTCAACAGCTGGAGGTTAGAGAAAAATGCAATATGCATTTCACACAAACATCCTACATAACGTAAACAACATCTGCATTTAAAGCAAACAACTGTGTTAAATGCAACTTTCAATAGAAGAGGTCCGTGAGTTTTTAAGTGAGACATAAATAGTGCCTTAGACCATCAATCTTAATTATTCACATTGGTGAATAGTGAGAGCTGTGTGAGAAAGTGACGTGGAATAAAAATGAGAAGGAGGCACAGTAAAGAATAAAACCAAGAGGGTGGAGACTCTTTGAGGGCTGAAACAAATTAACGGTTCATTAGGGGGTTTCAGCTAGGGATTGGAGTGGAGGCTAAAGCATTTTTTTTAGAGAGACCCATAGAAAGCTAAGTTCCCAACACCGGTTCAAAGGCGAAATCAACGTCAATGACCAGAGTTAGGTATTTTTTAATTGTTTTGTTTTTGGTTCTCTCATTAGAAATTGATTGTGTTATCCTATGTTAATTGATTTGGGTATTGTGTATGGATAATTAGATTTTTGTTATTGTTCGGTTATTTGTGTATAAACCCATTGGGTATTATGAAAAGATGATTTCAATGTATTTATTGAATCACTTAACTGCAAACCCATTGTAAGAATTTCGATATAATCTGTAATTGATATGTTGAAATTCATGTGTAGCGACTAATGATTCATAATCATTAGGGATAACATGACCTAGGTTAAATGACGCATCGTATGTAGTTGTTGCCTTGATTAATTAGTTTTCCTAATTCATAATGCTACTACCAAATTAAATGAAGCTTCTTGTCAAAAATCAGGTACATCTCTAGAAGAAATGCTTAATATTATGGATGCTAACAATCTTTAAATTCAACATGATATACAGCAATTTCAACATAATATACAACAACTGTTTCAGCAAGGTGTATAGCAAATCCAATAGGATGCTATACAATTCCAGTAAGATACATTGCCTCGATGGGGAGATATCAATCATCTGGAACTGCAAAGCGAAAAGGAGCAGCCATATCAACCTGAGGTGTACCCAATGGATGTTTGTACAAAAACTTTACAAAGTGATAAGGAACTTGAGAATTTTGAAGTCAATCCTCAAAGAGTTGCTTGTTTCAAAGAAGTTGAGAAGGAGCTTAAATTCGAAAGGGACATATCTTTTAGCTCGAAGGTAAGTACTGAGTCCATGATTATTATTGAGACTAAACTCTTTACCTTTATATAACAGATTGGAGGAATTAAATGATGAAGAAAAAGGTGAAGAAAAAGGAGAAAAGGAGTGTATGGACTCAGTCGGGATTGATAATCTGAGGATAGGGAAGACCTGAATGAAGATGCTGATTAACTAAGGCCCTATCTTGAACTACCTCTCGTGGAAATGGCACTAGCTATAATACCTGAATATTACAATTTTGTCATGTGAAAAGAAGAAGGAGTCGAGCCAACGACCCTGAACAAAGGCATTTCTTAGGAGGCAACCTAAGGGAAGTAAATTTCTTTTCTTTACATTTCTGCATTTCTTTTTGTATGCATGCGTGTTTTTGAATTTGTTTGTTTTACTTGTTTAAGTTTTCAATCAAAATGAGAGAAAGAATAAAACATACAAACAAACAATTTCTTGTTTTTTGTTGCTTCTAGGACTATATAATCATGATTGGAGTGTGAATTGAATAGAGAATTTCATGGCAACTTTGACATGTACTTTTGCTCTTGTGATTGGTTGATGGACATTATCTTTAGAAGAATAGTGACTAGTAGTAGACAAAGCTATTGAGATTTTGAGCCTTATTAGACTGAAACATCCATATTAGTCTCATTGTCTTTTGATAGTGTGTACCTTCATGATATGTACATCTCGATTTTGCTTTGAATTTGTATTCGAGACCACATTTTTATCATATGAATTAACATGGATATGATTAGGCCTTCTTTGGTTATCATAAACTACATTAGTCAAATAACATATCCTATTGACATGATTTTTTCCTTAATAAACCCATTTGAGCTTTATACCTTTATTTTTGTATCAACCATATTACATGCTTTAAACTTAAGTAAATGTCCTACCTAAGCCATAAAGCTAGTAGATCATTTGTGATTGTTGAGTATGTGGATGTACAAAATTCTAAGTGTGGAGGTGTACATATGTGAGGGTTGGTTATAATGTTAGGATGTTGTTTTATATCTTATCATTGAAATTCCCATATTAATATAGTTTCTTTTAATATGAAAAAAAGAAAGAAAGGGAAAGAGAGAAAAGAGAAAAGTACAAGAAAAGAAAAGAAAATGAAATGAAAAAGAAAGAAAGAAAGAAATTGAAAAAATTGAAAAATTTTGTTTAAATAAATTTATCAAGGAGGAAATGCATATGCGTTTGCAAAGTTATTCATGATTAATGCATCTTCCTAGAGTTGTAATGAATGTGTTATTTGAGTATGTTTAACATGAGGTAGATATTGGCTTGGAAGGTTCACTCTTGTGGTTTCAAAGTATTGTTGGCATGAGTGATTCCTTCAGATTGGTATGTGCTTCATGTTGCATTCATCATAGCTGACAGTACCCAGTTTTTGATTGAGTGTTACTTTTGTTTCACTAACTTTGATGGCTTTCATGCTACTTGGCCCAAACACATCTCACCTTACCTTTACCCATATTGCAACCTTAAAAAGTCCTTTGATTCATGATTTACATGTGAATATTAGTGGTGGAGAAATGAAATGATATTCAAATTTGTGGAATGACATTATCATGAATGGTGTTGTATGCACCTATAGATATATTTTACTCAAACACATTTTCCGAGTCTACCATTAGATTGCTCAGTTTCTGAAGATAATTCTTGTTGATTGATCATTAGTAAAAGCATTGAATGTTGAATTCTTGCTATCATTTTTCAAAGTCCTTCATCTTTGGTTATGATTATATAGTCTTGGAAAATATGAGAATTGAGTAAATGGTTTAGGTCTTTGAGCTCAACTTGGATGTTTTGCCCGAGGACGAACAAAAGCTACGTGTGGGGGAAATTGATATGTGTTTAATTGTTGATATAGTTAATCATTTACACTTAGCGATTAATGATACTCGAATGCTTAAGATACTCACTTTAATCCATATATGATTTTAGGTACAATTTGGAAGCAAAGAAATTAAAGTGAGTCGAAAGCTCTATATTTTAGCCATTTTTTAAAGATTAATTTTTACTTGTCTTTGTCGAGTAAGAAGAAGAAAATTAAAAGACAAGAAGAAAAAAATGTAAGGAATAGTGAAAAAGAGACAAAAACGGTAGTGCAAGATGAAGAAAATTTAGTGCAGGATGACAAAGCAAGAGATGAAACGCAGCGCAGCAGCTGGAGGTTAGAGAAAAACGTAATCTATGTTTCGCGGAGACATCCTGCGGAATATAAACAACGTCTACATTTAATGTAGACAAATACGTTAAACGCAACGTTCAGTAGAAGAGGTCCGTGAGTTTTTAAGTGAGACATAAATTGTGCCTTAGACCATCAATCTTAATTCATCACATTGGTGAATAGTGAGAGCTGCATGAGAGAGTGGCATGGAATAGAAACAAGAAGGAGATGCAGTAAAGAATAAAACCAAGAGGGTGGAGATTCTTTGAGGGCTGAAACAAATTAACGGTTAATTAGGGGGTTTCAGCTAGGATTGGAGTGGGGGTTGAAGAATTTTTTTTGGAGAGACCTATGGAAAGCTAAGTTTTCGACGCTAGTTCAGAGGTAACATCGACGTTGATGACCTAGGTTAAATATTTTTTATTGTTTTGTTATTATTTCTCTCATTAGAAATTGATTATGTTATCCTATGTTAATTGATTTGGGTATTATATATGGATAATCGGATTTTTGTTATTGTTTGGTTATTTATGTATGAACCCATTGGGTATTCTGAAAATATGATTTTAATACATTTATTAAATCATTTAATTGAAAATCTATTGCTAGAATTTTGATATAATTTGTAATTGTTATTTTAAAATTCATGTGTAGCGACGAATGATTCGTAATCATTAGGGATAACATGACCTAGGTTAAATGGCACATCGTATGTGGTTGTTACCTTGATTAAATGGTTTTCCTAATTTGTAATTCTATTGGGTAATTAAATCTAGATATCGTATCCTAGGTTGCTCGGTGGTTAGGTTTAATTAACGATTGTATCTTGATTAAATAAAACCCAAGGGAAAACTCGAGTTAATAATTAACCCATGATTAATAGTTGCTAGGAGAGGTTCAAGAACAACAAATCAACGAAATATTCTTAATTAGGGTGTGGGCCAAGGTTGAACCAAAGAACCGAGTCCTTACCGAATTCTCTACTTTTATCATTTTTTGCAAGTTTTCTTTAATTTGTTTTCATTAGGTTAGTTTTATTTTATTTTATTATTCCCTTTTTTCCTAAACACCAATTAATTTCATTTCATAAACTTTGTGCACACTCTCTATAGGATAGACCTATACTCACCATTGCTATAGTAGTAGTATAGTTATCTTATTTTGACTAGCGTTACAATGTGCTGTCAATCAGTATTTGAGACATCCTTAAGTACCTCAAATCAAAGGATACTTGCACCATTGCTATGATGAGACTATCATTGACTCTGGAATATAATATCTATATAATTGTCTCATAGTAGGTTAATCCAATGTACTTACTACCCTTAGTAAGTATCCGTATGTTAACTCTAAACAACTCATGTATACAGCTTATGAGATCTACTGCTTGATGCAATTAAAGAGTACAACATGTGCTAGTTTATCTAGATTAATGATATCTGTTGGCCCCCAAAATTTTTTCTTGATGAATAAGAATGATTTATATTAATTATGAGGTTTTTATGAAAGTCTGTGGAGTTAATTGTTATGTTGATGTTAGAAAGAGTATTTGATATAAGTTGATTAAATTACAATGTTAAGTTTATAAGAATGTTCAAGGTTGTTTTTGGCAAGACACTTAAGGTTAAAGTAACCTAAGCTTATAAGGAAGGGTAAAATGGACTTTTTGGACTCATTAAGGGTAGAAATGGAAGAAGAAATGTTAGCTTGCTATTTTAAGAAGGGGAAAAACGAAAAATAGGAGAGAAAGAAGAAAAATAACAAATCAAAAAGAAAGAAGAGAGATTTCGATGGTTGAGGAAAAAGAAGAGAGTTGAGCTAGGGTTTCCTCATTTCTTAGTTTTTGAGAGAGATTTTGACGTGGTTCAAGAAGAGAAAAAGGTAGAGGAAGAGAAGAGCGTCCATTGGAGCCAAAGATCTCTTCATTTGGTGAAGAATCAAGGTAAGACCATTTTAAATCTTTTGGATTTTTGGAAGGATTTTAGTTCATGAAGTTTAGAAAATGCATGAGTTTAAGTATTCTAGCACCAATTTCAGTGATTATGTTTTGTGGGATTTTCAATTGAAAACCCTATTAAGTGGGATTTTTGTTATTGTAGAAGAAAATCAGGAAAGGTAAGAAAAGCAAGAGTAGAGACTTTTTGAGCAAGTCTTTAAGCAAGGAAATGAAGGTGGGTTACATGTTTATAATAGAGTTATGAGCTAATAATGTTTTTCCAAAACAAGAAAACTAAATGATTTCAACTACTTCATAAATGTTGCTTTTAATGCTTTTGAGTGATTTGAGAAATTGCTAAATGTTGGTGTATGAATCTTGATGATGAAATGAAATTTTTTTTTGAAATATTTATGTTATGCCTTGAAAGATGTCATGACATTTTGTATAAATGAAAACAAAGCATGAAAATGTGAGCATATGATAAAATGATTTGAGCATGATTATGTGCTTTTGTTTGGGCGAGGGTAGATCCATTCTGTTTTTCACGTGCACATTGACAAGAGCCTTCTCCCGATTGCCCGTTTGTGGCATATGAGCTCCAAAAAGTGGACTCATTCTGTTTATGGGGTAAACTTCAATTTCTCCATTTTGTTTCCATGGAACTCTCGAGCCATTTGTTTATGCATTGCATCTTTGAAATTGTCAAGTTTACTGCATAATTTGAGTGTTCTGCTGTGATGGTTAAATGTATATGCTATGTTGATGTGATGATATTTTTTTACTATAATTTTTGGAGCTAAAATTGGGAATTTGATTGAGAATTTGAGAACAAAGCGTTTTATAAATTCACTATGACTTTTATAAGACAAGAAACATTTCAAAGATTTTGCTTATTCTTTGTTATAAACTTGTTACCCACGAGCTGTCAAGCTCACCCCCTTTTTATCCCATCTTTAGGTGATAGCTAAGAGAGCAAGTGATCAAGAGCCTAAGGGCATTTCTCCAAATTTGTTGATTTTTGTATTTTGAGTTGATTTTGGGAAAGGAACAAGTTTGTTTGTTCAAGGACCTTGTGTAATTTGAGATTTTGAGACGATGATGTAATGTGGCTTCAAATGCCACTGAAGGATTGTAAAACTATATTCTTTGATGTTAATGAAATGTGAATGGTGTATGGATGATGTGAGTTAAAATTAGATGTATGTGAAGAAGTTATCATCTTGAGTTGATGATTTTGGAACATAAATCATTGATATATATATGTACGCATAAGCAAGATACTATGGAAAGGAAGATAGGAATTATAACTGATCAGATGTAGTTGAAGGTGATGAGACAAATGAGTTGAGATTTGAGGGTTTAATAAAGACAATTTGGTAGCTGAATGGTTAAGCTCAGGACATTCTAAGTTAGCGAAATGCAAAATTTCAAGTCTTCCATAGGGAAAAATTTGTGTTCTGATTTCAGGGGAAAATCTGGATTAATCTAGATTGAAGTAGGCAAAGTTGTCTCTAGAAAGTTGTAGCTTAGCTTTCTAGCTTTCCAATAGTATATAGTATGGAATTTTTGGATGTCGGAGTCAAAAGTTATGATCCTTATAAGTGGAGATGCTCAGAAGTATAGGATGTATCGTCTGGTGATGACGCGTCGTCTGGTGAGGACGGATCATCTGGTGAGGACGCTTCATCTAAGAAGGATGTATCCGCTTCACCTGGTGAGGATGCTTTGTCTGGTGAGGACGTATTGTATAGTGAGTGCTTATCATCTAAGAAGGAAACTTTGTCTGGTGAGGACGCTATGCCTTGGTGAGAAGCAATCGTCTGGTGACGTCATATCGTTTGGTGATAACGTCATATCGTCTGGTTCACTGTTCATCTGATCCTATATAGATGATCAGATTTGACTTTGAACTCTACATAAAACTTGTAGATCTTGAAGTTCTCTTTCAAACCATATAAAGAACACCTCAATCCGAATTCTATAAAGAAAGTTATGACCATTTTTCCAAGTCATCTAACCCTTCATCTAGGTTCATCTAATCCTATCATCTGGTCACATTTTTAACCTTGTAGATGATCAAATTTGTCTTTGAGGTCTTCATAAAAGTTGTATATCTTGAAGTTATCTTTTAAAACATCTAAAAAACTACTTAATCTGATATCTCTAGAGAAAATTTTACTAATTGCAAGATGTCTTTTGTGTACTATTCATAACCTTCTTTTGGTCATTGTTCATCTTGTATTGTCTGGTCCAATTCTGATCCTTTAGATGACAAAATCTTACTTTGATGTCTTTACAAAAGTTGTAGATATTGAAGTACTCTTTAGAAACCTTTAAGAATTACCTTGATATGATATCCCTAGAGCAAGTTATGCCTTTTGTCCCGAAATAGGTTAATCATTGAGGACAGAACCTTGTTTGATTTCCTTTAGCCATAACTTTGTTATCCGACCTCCAAATGAGATGAATCTTGTGTATAAACAAACTAGATACATAGAGCTATAAATGATATGAAGGAATAGAATTTTAACTCGGTCTCTAAGACTTACAATTTTTGGATGGAAATTATTATCTGACCAATCTTTGTTACCTGACATCTAAACGAAGTGACCCTTGAGACAATAAATTCGTCACACGTTGTGCTATCTATCCACAAAAAAATTAGCAGCATTGATTGGAAAAAGGTTTTGATTGAAGGAAAGTGAAGGAAGCTGTTAGAATAGTATGAGCTAGTGTTATTTTACTGAACATGCTTCGGCATTTTGAATATATCTGGATTTGTAGGGTTCCCACTGAGATGATTTTCCATGTGGAGTAAACTAGAGACGTAGGTTTACAATTTATATAAAGAGGTCGAATTCTGATTCAGCCTCTAAGATGTTCAATATCTGGATGGAAGTTGAGCATTGAATATTTGCTTTAGTATCAGAATGATTCAAAAAATAAGGCCTGACATTTACGATATTAAAGAATGAAGATGACCCGAGGATGACTAATGAGCGTTAATTGGAATAACCATACATGGTAACAAGCATAAGCACACGTTTTATGGCTCCAAATGTTAGGTTTCGAAATCGGTGCCCAACAATTGTGATATCAGAGAAAGAGTTGGGTTTCAGAATCGGTGCCCAACACTCAAACAGAAACCTGGCGAACTAGTGCAAGATTACAGGATGAAGGTAATCTCTACGGTCACTAAGGTTGAGATGCTTGAGGTGGATATGGATGCGGATACACAAATGATTATGATTATCAATAGCTTAAACTCTTCTTTTCAACAGTTTAAGTTAGACTATGAGCTCAACAACAAGGATTACACCTTGAGTGAGTTGATGAATACCCTCCAGAGCATGGAGGAGATATTAAATATCAAGGCTCAAGGGCTAGAAGCTAATGTAGCATCTTCTTCTAAGCCCAAGGGTAAGGGTAAGGGTAAGTAGAAGAATAAGGGTCTAATGAAAAAGAAGGCCCAAATAGGGGTCAAGGTCAATCCCATGAAAAAGTAGGCCAAAGAGAAGGTCGAAGGAAAGTGTTTCCACTGTGATGAGATGGGCCACTGAAAAAGAAACTGTCTAGTCTACCTTGAGTCCCTCAAAAGCAAACAAGGTATGGATTTCCTAAGTTTGTTAGGAACTAGAAATGTGACAGATTTATCTGTTTCTTGGATATTAGATTCAGGAGCTACTAACCATGTTTGCAATTCGTTGTAAGGGTTCCAGCAAAGAAGAAGACTACCTAAAGGCCAGTTTCAAGTCAAGATAGCAGATGGTTCCTATGTTTCAGGTAGTTATCTTAGACTTTCCTGATGATTATAGGTTATATTTGTTGGATGTTTATTACATGCCAATGATTGTAAGGAACAAGATTTCTGTTTTTCCTAATAAAATTTGGTTATTCCTAATATTTTGGAAAAGTTGTTTCAATATATGAGAATAAGGATTTATTTGTGATGCGATAATTAAACAAGGATTGTTCTTTATAGAACCTATAACAGGCTCACTAATCAGCACAGAATTGATAAAACCAAGACAATCCAATGTCTCTAGCATTAATTCAAAGTATCTGTGGCACTTGACAGGTTAGTAAAGGATGGAATCCTTATGAGCTTGGATAGTGATCCATTATCCACCTGTGAATCTTGTATTGAAGGAAAAATGACCAAAGCCTTATTTCCTTCTAAAGGAAACATATCTGAATCCACGTTGGACCTGGTACATGCTGATGTGGGAGCATGAACGTACAAGCTAGAGGAAGTTATGAATATTTCATAAGTTTTATAGATGACTACTCAAGACATGGCTATTTGTATTTGATGCATAAAAAGAGTGAATCCTTTGAAAAGTTTAAAGAATTCAAAGATGAAGCTAAGAAGTAACTAGGCAAGCCATTAAAACAACTTTGTTTGGATCAAGGTGGTGAGTACTTATCTAGAGAGTTCTAGCAATTTTTAATTAACAATGGAATTGTTTCCAATTTTTCAGCTCCTTGAACACCTCAACAGAATGGTGTATTAGATAGGAGAAATAGAACTCTATTAGAAATGGTAAGATTAATGATGTCCTACGCTAGCCTTCAAGAATCGTTATGGGGATATGCCATATAAACGACAACATATCTTCTTAGCTTTGCTCCATCCAAATCGATGCCTAAAACACATAGGTAGTTGTGAACTAGCCGAGTGCTTTCATTGAGGCACTTGAGGACTTGGGGCTGCCCAGCTCATGCTCTAAAGCCTGAATCCACAAAGATGGAACTAGTTAAGAAGTATATTTATTTGTAAGATATCTTATTGGAACTCAAGGGTACTATTTTTATAGTCCTCATGATAGGAAAGTATTTGTGTCGACAAATGCAAACTTCTTAGAGGAAGAGTTTGTGAGAACTCATAAAGGAAGAAGTGAAGTAGTACTAAAGGAGTTAGCTATTTCATCCAAACTAAGAGTTATTTTGGATATGACAAAACAAGATGTCGAAATGGATTCAAGAGATGAATCGAAAGCGCAACCTGAAAATCAAGTTGTGCCTAGACGTAGTAGGAGGGCTGTGAGACAGCCAGATAGGTATCTGGGTCTAGGAGAAGGCTTAATTGCTAACTCAGACCAACAAGAAACAGATCCCATTACGTATACATAAGCTATTAATGATGTTGATGTAGGAAACTGGCTTAAGGCGATGTAGTCGGAAATAGCTTCCATGTATACTAATAAAGTCTGGGTCCTTGTAGATCTACAACCAGGTCTAAAAGCCATAGGGTGTAAATGGATCTATAAAAGGAAAAGGGGATCGGATGGAAAGGTAGAGACCTTTAAAGCTAGATTGGTAGCTAAAGGCTATACTCAAAAAGA
>JAOQMP010000007.1:6440960-6458735 GCA_027563575.1 Erythroxylum pedicellare
AATAATTTATTTTAATAAAATAAAACAATTTTATTTATAATTTATTAGTAAATATTATATAAGAGATTAAAATAAATTTAATTAATTAAAAATAATTTATCTTTAAATTTTATCTAATATATAATTATCATAAATAAAAATTATAATATCATTCACAATAGCAACTAAACACATATTTATTTTACTTAAAAAATAGAAAATAAAAAGTGAAATTAAAAATCATAATAGAAAAATAAAAGTGGCGAGGAAATAAGTGAAAGATCAATTATAATTATGAAATCAACTTACCAATCCTTCTTTCATTTATTTACGAGTATGAATTATTATTCAGCACAATTCATAGAAGAATTTCTCATTAGAACAATAGGAATCTTTCTTGTAGTTTGTGATCTCGATCTTCAATAATTTGTATGTATATGTCGTAGTTCTCACATTTGATTTTTTGCCACAAATAGAATAATGATAACCTTTTCTAGAATATCAATTACAAAAATTGAATAAGCTGGTGTTTGTTCAACTAAAAATGGGGGAGATTAGGGATACATCTCTAGCAAAATTATGAATAAGGTTTTGATATCTGAAAAAAAAATCTACATAATCTTAATTAATAAGAGAGACCTACAATCCAATTCTATAATCAAGCTTCCAAAGGATTATATAGTTCTTGTATGTAGGAAAAAGAGAAATCATTGTCAAGCAAATATTCACAGTGAAGAACTTTATAATAGACAAATAAACAAAAGTTAACGCTTATCCTCAAAGACGATGTAAAAACAAACCTGTCAAGATCGTGATTTGTCATGCTCAACAAATTAAGAATCCAAAATGTCACGCTCAATAAATTAACCTGCAGAATAGACCAGGTTCCTAATGTTTTAGCCTTACAGATTCATTTAAAAGAATATAGTAGAAAGCGCTAGTCATTCCTATGTGATGTTTAAATACATTATTACTACTATTTTTTTAACTCGAAAAAATATACATTCAAATCTTTTGACGTTCACATATGCTAAACGCCACAACCACGTACTTGATATTAGCATGTTCACTAAGTACAAAAGATAAATGTTGGTCTTACATTTCAAATAATTATATATATACATATATTTATATGGTCAGTCCTACCAGATCTCGGGTGTGGAAAAAATACCGGAGACTTGTTTCAGCAATATCGATATCGTAATTTTATCGGAATCTATTTGGTTCTATTGCTCTCCATATAATGGATCTCTATCCAAAACTATTTTACGAATCCTCCATGTCACATTTATGTGTGTGACCCATTAGGTTCCCGATTATGATGGCTACTTGGATTAAGATTTAATCTAAGCAAGTCATGAGTGGCATCTAGCAATATATCATGACCTCTAATTGACCGAAAAGTAAGTGATTTGACGAACGAACCTGTGCTCATCACGAACCCTCCTATAGACAATTGTTGTGCAATTCGTCCTTTCACTATGTTGTACCCCACTTGGTTATGAGTATGGATAAAGTGTCAACTCTCACTAAACTAACTACGTCAAATCTAATCCAAGTAATATCAATTCTCATCTTGGAACTAATTACTCTATATGTCAATGAAGACATTCTTCATAACACATGTACTCCGACCAGAGATTTCCAAGTAATGACCACAATAAGAGGTCTGGTTATCATCTTCTGCTATCACAGAAGTGGTGACTCATCTATTGGCTACTCAATTATCTTCAAATACCTCAAGCTGTATCCAATTACTACCCTATGAGCGACCTATGCAAAGCAATAAGGAATAGAGTCAAAGCACAAAATCAATATCTAAGATATCCTAGAGTAGCTAAAGTCTAAGGATACTTGCACCATTGCTATAATGAGATTATGACTGACATTAGAATAAGACATCCATTTGATGATCTCATAGTAGGTCATCCAATGTACTTACTATCTCTAGTAAGCATCCACATCTCATCTCTAAACATCTTATGTTTACAGTTTTCTGAAATCCACTGCTTGATCAAATCAAAGAGTTTGACATGTGCTAGTCTATTTAGATTAATGATGTCAAGTCTTATTAATCCTATGAGTAGGGATAATTTAGATACTGACATAATTGCACATGATAGGAATCTTAATAGTATGATCACATTATAATTTCCTTCATGTTATATCATATATCATGAACTTCATTAATTTATTTATACATCAATATCAATTCATAAGTAATGAACACCAAATTAATTAAATATACCTTTCTTTATTATTGAAAATAAAGTCTGTACACAATTTTGTATAAAACGCGCTAAAGGTTATTGCCTTTAGGGCACTACTCTAACAGATATTAGCAAATTCACTAAGTACAAAAGATAAATGTAGGTCTTACATTTCAAATAATTCAACACCATGAAAAATAAGAACTACTATAAGAGGTCTAGTTGTTAAGTAAATGCTACTTGAATCCGAATGAAGTAAAAAAAAGAGTCCCAAAGCGATGTTGTCGATAGTAACTTGAATAAGGTTATGGAAATGGGACCTTGGCATATAGGGGATGTTATGTCTAATTTTGTTGAATTTTGCTTGCATTTATACCTTCATTTTGGTTACAAATTCTTGTGTTTTTAATCCAAATTTGTGGTGAATTAAGTAAAAATGGTGTGAATATTGCATGGATGTTAATTGAATTGTCTTGTGAATGTTGCATGGAATTAGGAGAATTTTGCATGAAAATTGGTGTGACATGTTAATTACATGGTCATAGGTCATGATCATGTAACTCACAAGTGTGACCATAGCTGCACGGGGCTGACAATGAGTCACACACATGACTTCCATATCCCCGTGACAAGTTTTTCCATTACATTTATCTAATTATTATGTGGCATCTATAGGTTGAAGGCTCGAAAACCTAAACCTAAAAGCAGACTATAAATAGAAGGTATAGAGGATGGAAGTGAGAGAATTATTCTTCACATCTGAGATGTACTGGGACATTCAGGGACACAAAAATAGATAGAGAAAAAGAAGGCAAAGAAGAGAGGAGAGAAAGCAAAGACCAGTTGGGTGATGTGAAGAAGAAGAACAGCAGAGAGTGGAAAGAACTTGAGCATCCGATCATCTGGGTGAGAACCGAGAGAGCAGAAGGAGAGAATGCAGAGAGCTTAAGAGTGCAGGAGACTACTGCAACTCCCTCATTCTATCTTTGTTTGCTTGCTCTGCTCTTCATTTGTTGCATTATTTCTCTATGTATTACCTTTCTATTGATAACTAAACTTACTACCTTGTTAGTTTAACCGACTAACACTTTGTAGCTTTTGATAGTTCATTTGGTTATTTACTCGGTTTGTTGCTTTAATACTTCTTTTATACTAATAAAGATGAGATTGAAGTATATGAGGATGATGAATCTTGTTATTTCCATAATGGGCTAATCTCTTTTTCTTGAAGATTAATGTAACTATTTTAGTCAAATATACATAATTGAGGGACTATGTTGTTATCTTATGTTTGCTATAGTTTCTGAAATGAATCTATGTAATAGCATGATCAAACTTTGCATCATTTTGGTATTAAATGAAGGATCAAGAAAAGAAGTTTAATATGAAACGAGGAACTATAAATGCTTAGGTTGAAAATTAGAAATATATTAACTTAAGTGGCAATTATTAGTTGGGTTTAATAATTAATTTGGATGATAAACTTGTCAAATATGAAAGTTAGATTAGTTTGTTATTTGAGTTGATTTTAGAACCCAATTGGTAATTTTAGTAAGACAATTATCCAATCATTTTCCCATAGTTATACATAGTAGATTAAATTAGTGAAATTAATTTTCAAGAGTTTCCTAATTCGATTAATCTATTCATTTTTGCTTCTTATTAAATTAGTTTACTTCTTAGTTTAATTTTGTAATTTTCTTTAAAGCCTTCACTCAACAAATCAGGATAGAATGTTTAGGATTGCGTCTATTTTTATTTTTTTAAGATTAATTTAAGTGAACCATTTTTAACTCCATAACTATAACTACCTTGTATACTTGTGAGTAGGATAGCCTAGGTATTTTTAGAACTTATTTTGGGTACAACAGGGGGCCAACCTATGTTTATTTAAAAGTGGAAACCAAGGATATAATTTAATAAAGAATGTGTTGAAGTGCTTCCTATATGGGTTAATTTTCATAGCTTGCCTATGAAATTATGGACTGTTGAAGGGCTAAATTTTGTAGTCAACTCTCTGTGTAAGCCTTTATGTATAGATGCTCAAACATCTAATATAGAGAGAATTAGATATGATAAGATTTGTGTGGAGATAAAGAGAAATGTTAACCTACTAGAATCTTTATCAATTATGAAGCTTGGTGAATCAAGAGATTTAGTGAAATTTGAAATTAAGGTGTACTATCCTTAGAAGCCTCATAATACATCTAAAAAGTGGATGCCAATAAGAAGAAACTATAAAATTGGTTGGCAGGAGGAGATATTGCAGTTGAATGTAATTTAGTATATGTTGAAAGGAATGAAGATTCTCTACAGGTGGCTAATGAGAAGCATATGCTCACTGAAATCTAGAGTAATTAAACTGAAGTTAATATAGATGGTGATGAAGGGAGGACTAATTTAGTTTCTAAAAGCCTAATTTAGAACCAAATAGTTGATAATAAAGGTTTAGAAAATAATACATTGAATTCTCAACCTGTTATAGTTCTAAAAGGTGCAAATAATTTGCTGGAGAACGGCCAGATGATACAAGCAATAACAATCTAATCTTGTCACAGGAAGAGAATACTACTATTGATGGGGGTGCAGATACTTCTCAAGTGACTTTCACTAACTCCAAAAGAAGATTAGCCAGGAGAAAAGCAACAAAAAAAGGGTATCACTTTAGATGACAATATTGGTATGGAATATAAGAGGGTTAAATGACCCTTTTAAATAGTGCACAGTGAAGGAGATGGTAATTGATAGGAAACCTATTTTAGTAGGCTTTCTAGAGACTAAAATAAAAACCTTACTTATTCAGTTTGGACTATCATTTTTGGGTGTTCAATGGAAGACAATTACCAATCATTCATATCATTATAACATTTGTATTGTCTGCCTATACAACTTATATTGCATTGTGGTAATAACTAACACACTCAATGATCAATTCTTACATCTTCATTGCTAGATGGGAGATAATTCTCCTTCCTTTGAAGTAACTATTATATATGCTTCCAAATTTCCATTACAGAGGGAGAAATTATGGACTGTTTTACAACTTATTCACTTAATTATGCAAAATTCGTGGTTAGCAGTCGAAGATTTCAAATATTCCTTGAATTCTAGTGAAATGGAAAGTGGTGATATATACAAAATGGGCAACATGTAGATATGTTGGACCTAAGGGCAATAGGAAGATTGTTTACCTGGACTAATAAGTAGCAAGGAGTAAAATTGATGAGGAAGAAAATAGGTAGAGCCCTGGTGAACCAATTTTGGCTTTGCAGATTCCCACATTCCTATTCACACTTTGGAGATAATGTGTTTTTAGACCATCTTTTATGCACATTCAGAAGACGACAAAACCAATTAGAATTAAAGCTCCATTTAAAATTTTCAATGGTGTCACATAGATGGAAGGTTTTATAAAAATCATCAATAGTTGTTAGAGGCAAAAAGTGCAGGGATATAAGGCTGTTCAATTGATGTAGAAACTTAAGCTTGTAAAAATTGTCATCAAACAATTTGTCAAAGGGGAGAATCAAAGCCTTAATGACATTAAGCTAAAGTTGACTGAAGCATAAGATGCCTGTTATAAGGATCCTTTTAATGTTGAGCTTAAGAATATTAAAATATAGAGATTGAAAGAATACCAGGAGGGGTTGACGTTTCATAATGCTACCTTAAGGCAAAAGGCTAAACTAAATTAGCTAAGAAATGGGGATTCTAACACTAAATTTTTTCATACTTCTCTTCTTGCTAGAAGGAACACAAATATAATATATAAATTGAAGGATAATCGTGGGAATGTGATTTCAGAACAATAGGATTTGAGCATATTGGTCAACGAGTATTTCCAGCGGCTAATGGGAACTTCTAGCAGTCAGAATCAGGGCTTTAGTGTTAGAGATGTGTTTGGTTTTCCCCCCAACCAAGCGCAACATGATATGATCATTGCTCTTTTTACTTCTCAAGAAGTCAACGAAATGCTATTTAGCCTCAATCCTTCCAAATCTCCTCTCCAGATGGCTTCACAGCCATATTCTTTCAAAAACCTGGGAAATCACTAATAGCCTTTTTACTAAAGCAATTTTAGAAATCTTCTCCTCCAATAAGTTTATTAAGGAAGTGAACCATACATTCTTTTGTCTTATCCCCAAGAAGAAAAACCCTTCCTCTATATCTAAATTTAGAATTATTTCCTATTGGACAATAGTTTATAAAGTTATTGCTAAACTTCTTGCTTAAAGGTTGAAAATAATACTAACAAAAGTCATTAATGTGGCTTAAGGAGCATTCTTACCTAAGAGAAATATTAGAGAAAATATACTTATCCTACAAGAGCTTCTAAGGGAATACAAATCAGGTAAGAATATCAAAAGTTGTTTGTTGAAGATCGATTTTTTTTCATGGCTTATTACACCTTTAGTTGGAAGTATTTACAAGAATGCTTTGAAGTTATAGGTATACCATTAAATTTAAAAGCTAGATTTTACAATGCTTCCAATCCACTTCCTTCAGCATTCTGGTGAATGGTATCCTAATATTACCTTTTGGAAATGCTAGAGGAATTAGGCAAAGGGATCCCTTTTCCCCTTACCTCTTCACCTTAGCTATGGAAGGTGTTTCTAGACTGATTTCCAGACTTGTTAACTATAATGGCATATTTCAGTATAATAACAAATGCAAATCCATTAAACTATTCCATCTGATTTATATTGATGACTTAATGCTTCTCAAAAGTACAGATGATCATTCAATCAGAATGTTGTTAAACATGTTGCAAGTTTTCTCTAATTATTCTGGACTTAAGGTGAATGTGGAGAACAATGGCTTGTACCTTTCCTCGAATGTCAGAAATTAACAACATATTAGTAGCATGGTTGGTTTTGCATTGCATTCTCCTCCATTAAAATATCTAGGGGTTTCCAATTACTACCATAAAATTTTTTAGATATCATTCCTTTGATTGAGAAGCTCAAAGATAGAATTAATGCATGGTAAAATAAGTTCCTATCTATTATAGCCAAATTGACTCTCACTAGTTCAGTACCGAATAGTATACGCATCCATTTGTCTGCATATATGGTTCTGCCTAAGAGAGTCATTAAGGAAATTGATAGAGTGTTAAAAGCCTTCTTGTGGTTTAGGAAAATAGAAAGTTATAAGTTGGTCAAAGTGAAATGGTGTGACATCACTATACAAAAGAGACAAAGAGGACTAGGGATAACCCCAATTTCACAAATGCAAAAAGTTCTACTTTGTAAGACAATTTGGAGACTCTTCATTAATAGGAAAGCTCTTTGGATCAAATTGGTAAGTGAATATCATCTGAAAGTTTAGAATTTTTGGCAACTGGATAACTCTAGGGACTTTTCTTAGATATTCAACCATATGCTTAGTTTGAGAGACATGATCTATCCTTATATCAAACATCGGTTGGGAGATGGACATGATATATGGTTCTAGTTTCATTATTGAACCAACTTCAGTCCACTCATCCTTAAAGCAGGCCTTGCTTAACTCAAAAATAGAATTCCTTTCAATGCTAGAGTCTGATTGCTTATCCAAAGTAGATCTTGGTTTGGAAATTTTAGAGGCTTTTTCTTGCTTGTAGATTATTTTCCAAGTATCCTTAACGGATTGAGGAAGGATAGTATCATCTCGACTCTATACTCCAGAGGTACTTTTAATAATAAATCCTACCTTAAGATGTTTGTTAGTAATGTTGAAATTGTTCTTTGTTTTTGGAAGCAATCTTTAAATTCAAAGCTACATTTTTCACTTAGCCAGTGATTAAAAACAGACTTAGAACCAAAGATAGATGCGTACCCTATATACGTCCTTTGTAAGCAAATCAATGAGAGCTTAAATCATTTCTACATTGAATGCAACAAAAAAAAAGTAATTTGGAGCAAAATTATGGTTGTATTACAACTATCTAGTTACACATTTTAGTAAAGGGAGACATTGAATCTGATCACAGGGTGTACCAAGCATGGTCATTCGAATGGATTGCTTGTAAAGATAGCCTTTACTACTATCATTTATTCCATTTGGAGGGAAAGGAACAAGAGAATATATAAAGGATTTGAAGAGGACAAACATAAGCTAGCTGACCATACTGTGAATTGGACTCAAGTAACCATCAATGCCAATCACAAACAAAGCTCAATTAGCCAAGCACTAAGAAGGAACTAGATACTGTAATGCGATCAATTGTGTTTATTTTTTAAAAATGTTACCTATGTTGTTTTATGGATAGATAATATGTCTCATTATAACGTTGCTAAGTAGCTTTAGCTAGTTTAACATAATTTCCTTTCATTAAAAAAAACTCTCAATATTACAAGTATAAGGTCATATCTTATAGTATTAAAAGGTATCGTTTCCATGAAGACTATAGACACCTACACAATTTGAAAAGAACTTTTTCTAAGGAACTAAGAATTGATATGAATTAAAATAAATAGTTGAAAGTACAATAACTAATAACACAAAAATAAGTAATTAATAAGTAAACTGCGAACGAATTTGAGGTTGATCAAAGTTGAAGACATAGGAACTATTATATCGTTTATTTCTTTCCCTTATAAGTGTTGACTCAATTTGTGTTTGATCCAAGATCTCTTAAATTTTATATTACTCTCTCTTAGGATCTAATCAAGTAACCCTGATTGAATTCAATATTTATAGAGCTGTAATCTCTCGATTCATAAAACTACTCCTAACTTATTCAATTAAATCTGAAGCAATCCTGTAGATAATTAATTTCACAATTAAAATCTCTCTTTAATTATTTGTTAATCTGATAATTTTAGGTCTGTTAAGTTACTAACCCTCAATGCACACCTTAACACTAATGACTGATTCACTCTCTCAATTTAATGTCAAGTATATGCATGAAAATTATCATTAACATTCTAGGATTTTTAAAGGATTTTTCCACTTAATTTGGTTCAAAAAATAGCCTTGAAAACTCAAAAATACAAAAAGACTCGTGAGTTGGAAAAGTTGAAATTTGCTAGAATTATTGTCTGTCACGTCTGGCATGATCCTGCCAAATCCTCTATGTCAAGATCATTCCTTTTGGAATGATTGTGCCTTCCTTCCTCCAGCCATCATCTTTTTTATTCTTCAATTTCTTACTTTCCAACACTCATAAACACATCACACACCTCTTGAAACATAAAATTAATATCAAATTCTTGCTTTAAACCAATCAAACACTTAGAATACATGCGAACACTATCAATAATACAATTCTAATCATATACACATAATAATCATCTAAGAAATACTTGGAAAACACACTTAAACACCTAGAAACAACATAAAAACACACTTAAACATCAAAGCAATCATGTTTTACTCTCTAAGAGGCTTTGGAGAATCATAATAGATAATGAGACTCTTAAAGTTGAATGGCTTAATAAAGTTAAATGGGTTAATCCCACTACCTAGGAAACTCTAGTTTTCGAAAAACTCAACCTCATGTAGACTCATCTTGGACCATGGTTAACATCCTAAAGTTGAGAAATAAACATTATAAGAACATCAAATATATCATTGGCAATGGTAAAACCATTTGGATATGATATTACAACTAGTACAATCTTGGTCCTCTTTACCACCTCCCTTATGCTTTTCAACTAAGAAACATCATAAAATTGAATGACAAAGTATTTGAGATTATTTATGGCAATGAGTGGCTTATCAAGCAAAGGGGCTTTCGTATAATCAAAGACAATCTTCCAAGGACCAACCCTAATTAGTAAAATAGGATACTATCTACTAGACCAGGCATTCCTTGCATTTGTCAATAATTGATCAGCTTACCAAATGTTTAGAATCCCTACTCCTAAAGTAAGAAGATGATATGGTGCAATCAAACCCCTCTATTACTCTCCCGTATAGTGTGGCTTGCCACCAACAACAAACATTTCGTACTTAAAATGATTAAATGCTCAAGTCCTTATTCAATAGATTGCAATTTTGTAACAATAAAGATAGAAACTAGAGATCACGTCTTCTTAAAGTGTGTTTTCTCCGAGGAGCTCTGGAATTATATTCAACTGATAAATAACCATTTCTACAACACATATATTTGGGAATTTATGATCTCTTGGTCGTCTCAAAAATTGTTTTTAAAAGATTATGATTTTCTCATTACTAAAATCTCTTTCTATGCTGTCATCTATGCCTTGTGGAAGAACCTTTTACCATAACACTTTGGAATGGTAAAGAAGATAAAAACGGAGGAGTAGCGTTAATTCAAATTGCAAGAGAAATACAGCCGAAAACTGGTGTTGTACGTGTAGCTTATAAACTCCAACTTCATAAGTTGAATGAAATGGCATGTGTGGTGTTCTACTTCTACATAGACAGTGTGATGGGGCTTGGCTTCAAGCCCTATCCCACCAATTGAAATCATTTCTGATCTCTCTTTTACAGATCACGGAACAGCACCGCATGAATCTCTTCCCTCTTTTTCCCTCTGTGTAACTATCTTCAATCTCCCAAATGGCGGACGACGAACGCGAGCTTAGCCAGAAGCAAAAGAAAGAGATCGCCAAATGGTTCCTTCTCAATTCCCCCGCCGGTGAAATCCAATACGTCGCTAAAGGTACGGCACTTATTTGTTCTTCATATTATGGTGTTTGATGAAGAATTCTGGTGAAATGGATTCTTCTTGCAGATTTGAAATCTATTTTAAATGACGAGAGAGCGTATGAGGAGGCGGCTTTAGAAGCATTCCCGCTCTACAATAAATCTCATTTGACTTGCCTCCCATTTCCCGATAGAACTGCTGATGTACGTTTCTCTCTGATCCCTTTTATTTTGATAAAACAATTGATAAATTATAGGGTTTAGTGCTCTAGAATCTTATAAATCTATCGCAGATGATGTCATTCCCATCTTCTTTCAATTTATGTTTGCAGGTGCTTTTAACGGCTTACAATCAACTTGATGAGAACAAGTTTCTTGATCCCAGGACCGCACAAGTTGCCACCGTCGACCATGTCAAACAAGTATATGAATAGCCTCTGTGTTTTCAGTTTTTACATTACTGTTTCATTTATGCGTCTCTATTGGCCATCCAGGCTACTATAATGAGTCAATTATCTCTTCTTCTTTTTTTTTGTTACTTCTTTTGGTGTGATTCCCTGCTACTCTTCAAATACTTTCAGTGGGATTCATACTTTGGATTTGTTCTATGCGTTAATACATTTTTATCATCATCTTTTATATCACGATGTGCTAAATTGATTCAGGTTTGTACAAAGGTGAGACCTGCAGCTGATGAGGAACTTGCATCGCCATTTATTGAGGAATACCGGTATGTTTTTTTCTGCTTGATAATCCTTTTCCTTACTATAAAAAAGAAGTTCTTTGTTTCATGTCACAATTAGGCAAGGCATTGATGTTGATCTTTAACACTTCTATGGTTTCTATTTTAACAATTGCTAAATCCCGCAATTTTTAATTTCTTCTTTCACGTTTGATTTTGTAGCGTTGAAAATTTTGTGTCTTCCATTTGCTACAATTGTAATTGAAATGTAGCGTAGCTTAAGTTACTTTATTCTAAGCTATTTTTGTTGATAAATCGGAAATAAATTTCAAAGCCTGATTATGATCCCAAGTTTAAAATCCCCCTGCAGTTGGGCTTTAGATTCAGAATTACTCAAATATGTTGATGAAGCTTATGCGAAAGGTGTTTGTTCAGTCTACTGTGTTAGTGGGAAAGATGCGGAGGGGCCAGGATCTGATTTCGAGCTTGTTGTGGTGATTTCTGCTGTTCGAAATAGCCCACAGAATTTCTGGTTTGAATTAGATTAATTTAGAGTAAATTACCTTTTAATCGTTCTTTTCATGTCTTTATGTATTGCCTCAGTGCCCTGCCTTTTGAATGTGATACAGCAATGGCAGTTGGCGTTCAATATGGAACATTGAGTTTAAGGATGATACACAGATACTGGAAATAAGAGGCAAACTACAGGTATTCTTTTGAAAGCATAAAGAAGTATTTAAATTCATTAATCTGTTAGGGACAGGAATAGTACCGAGAGCCATTCTTTGTTCCTTTCCTCCTGATCTTGCAGGTCGTAGCTCATTACTTTGAGGAGGGAAATGTTCAGTTGGATGCAAATCATGATTGTAAAGATTCTACATTATTTCAGGTTACTGCATTTTTAATCTATCTTTTAGCTTGATTCCCTGCGGGTATTATACACAAAAAGTTCTGTTTTGGTTCCTTGATGTAGTTAGGCCAGGGTTAATGCAATTAGTTCAAGTTAATTAGGTTGTAACTTGTAACACTGTAGATATTCAAGTTAATTAGGTTGTAACACTTTAGATATTATAATAATACAAGCTGTTGGAGTTGGCTATGTTGAAATTGCTCCTATCTGCATGACTAAGTTCATGCAGTGTAACTATTTGTTCTGGCTGACTGCCCATGCTTTTCATGTTATCAAATGTTGATGTATACTTTCCACTGGTGTATTCTGTTACATATTCTAGACGTCATCTTACTCTAAGCTGTTGACTTGTGAATGATAGCAGTTTCTGCTGCAATTTTCTTGATATAGAGATTGTACTAGAAATTAAATGAGGTAGATTCTGAGGCTTTTTAACTTCACATTCTATTTTGACTGCCAACTTTGAATTCTGGCCAGGAATTGCATAAAGCAACTTAAAGAATCCTTCTGAGTTTATTTGACTTGTTTCAATTTGTGTATGATTTATCTGCTATCTTCTAATTCTACATGGTTAAGTTCCTTTATGGGGAAAGAAAGAACGATCTTTTCCTTTTGGTTCCAGGCTCCTGATGAGACTGCCGTTACCATAGTCAACATCATTCGTCACCATGAGGCGGAGTACCTGGCTTCTCTTGAGGTCTGATTTCTTTTTTCTCTATTGTTCAACGTTTAAATCCAAAGGTTGGTTTTTCTGACAATTACACTTGCCAGGCATCCTATTCGAAATTGCCTGATTCCACTTTCAAGGTACTTATTCCTAGCCTTCGGTTGGCATTGGACTGGGTTCAAAAAGTTCTCGTACAAATGTATCTAAATGGTAATTGTATGGTTCAGGACCTTCGAAGGAAACTGCCGGTTACTCGCACCCTGTTCCCGTGGCATAACACGTTACAATTCAGCCTGACAAGAGATATACAAAAAGAACTTGGAATTGGAAAGTAGTTTTATGCAAGGTTATATTGTTAATTACGTGCATCGACTTATTGTGTTATCCTTTAAATATTTGTGACAGTTCGGATAGTTGTGTTTATATAGAATATTATGTGACTGACGATCATCATTTTTGGCACTAATGAAGATTTTGATAATTAATGATATAATTGGGGAACAATTTGAATAATTGTAGTTTAAGAATGATTGGAGCGTAACAATATGAGTCTTTGTATGTCAGGAGCCGTTTTCTTGGTTCTCCTGCCTGCTACTCGCCCTTTATCCAACCATACGACCTATCCTTCAATATAATCAGCCTCTTTTGGTGTAGTTCTAGGAGATTTCCGACCTGCTAAGTTTTGGTGCGTAGTCTCGTATGTTCGTTACCAGTGATGCATAGCAGTTCTATTAATGATCACTGCAATGTGACGGTGTGATCAGAACTCTATTACAGGTGTCTGCTTTCTGATTCAAACAAGTGAGGTTACCCTCGTAGATTTCAGAATACTTATTCATATATAGAGAGATTTGAGAATAGACATCGCTCATTGGAATGAAATTACAATCTTCATAACTCAAAGGGATAGCTTCGAAATATCAAACCCCGTAAGAAGCAAGATTTTGCTAAAACAGCTTTCACGAGGCCAAAAGTTACAGGTCACTGACCACTTTTCTTTTCCTACTATTTGGAACATCTGGGCTACAATCAAAATTGGTTGTTGAGGCGAAATCTGCTACTGAATATTACCACATATTTTCGCATTTCATCCTTTAGTTTTATATTGCGGGGCAATATTCGTTGTCAGCAAATCTGATTTTATTAAGTTTTTATACATTTGATATCTGGAATTGTAATTTAATTTCAATATTTGTTTTTAGCGAATCTGATTTTATGAAGTTTTTATACATTTGATTGTCCAAATTTTGAAGTTTAAAAATTAAAATAATATTATTTTAAATCAACCTATTCAATTTAAAATTTTTAATTTCATTTAAAATTCAATCAAATTGAATTTACTAACTAAATTGAATTAAGTTGAGCCGAATATTTTTGTCATCTTAGCAGCAATAGCACTTGGAACATTTGGAAAGCAAGAGTTTCACGAAAATTTTATAAGCACAAATTGAAACTTCCCATTCTAGATCAAAGAGCAGGTCGAACTGGTTATTTATTTATTATTACATATAAAAAGACAAACATTGATGAAATTTAGGATAAATAGAAAAAAACCTATGAATGTTTCTTTTCATAAAAGCAAAACCTGTGGTATCTAATTGCCGAGGGCACTAAATTTCAGTATGAGTAAGATTTAAGGTGTCTAATTCAAAGATCATGAGTTGTCAACTTTAGCCTGAAGAAGTTCATGCCCTTGAAACATCCTAAGTAGCAGTCCAAGATACATAAAACTTATTATTGCACTGTATTTGCCATTTGAACGTTTTTCAGGCTTTTGCTCTTTTCGGATTTTATAATTCTCATATTATAAGTAATGTAAACAAAGTCATTGAGTCTTTGATGTTCCAACCAATTTTATTTTATTTTATATAAATATGTTTAAAAATGCTCTAATTATGCTCACAACCTGATACAAAGGTTGCTCGACTAAGTAGTCTAATAACCAATTTTCTCTATATTGGAGCACTTTCACCAAATATTCTTCACCACTCATCTGTATTTAAATTAACAATTATGAGAAATAAAATATATATGATTAATAAGTAAAAGATGAAATAAAAGTATGAAAAACTTACCAAGCTACATTTCTTTTTATCATAACTTCTCTTTTTGTTGATGATTTAACAAAACTTCCAAAACCTTTACGATAAATTTTAATTTCATTTATCGCTTTTGATTGCCCTTCAATAAAGAAAATAACTTTGTATTCAATCACATCAAAGAGACCGACCATAATATTATTTGTAGATGCATCTCCATTATATAAGCAATAAGGATCGAGAAAATAAGTTGCTAAGTAGATCTTTTGAGTAAGATTCTTATCCAGTATAAGGCTTATACAATTTCCCCTTCCCATTAAAAGGATTCATAATTGTTTCGCAAGCTCTATACATACCATCATATATGTAACCTAAAGATAAGTTCTAATATGAGTCAACAAACCTTAATAACCTTATAAGTGGAGTCACAATCTTCACAATGGTCAAACACGTATCCCAAAATTTATTATTTAGAATAATAAAACAATTTTTTTCCTTTCGCACTCTTTGATAACTTACGACTTGAAAAATATTTACTAGTCACTAAATTTTGATCATCACAATCTCGACCCAATCTTCTTGCTTTCTTAACCAAGAAAAAACATAATATGATTATACACAAAAATTGTGATATTAGATGCACATAAAGCAAAACTAGAAATATGATTCATACCACTAATATCTTTTAAAATGAGATTTATACAATGAGCAACGTATAAAGACTAATAAATATGCTCATACTTCAATTGTAACAATTATCCCGCTAATACGTAATTAGTTGCATTATTTGTAACGAGATGCACAATATTATTTGGTCAAACCCATTTGACAATTTCATAAAATAATTAATATAAAATCATTGTTTTAAAAATTATACCAGACATCGAACTAATCAAAGTAAAGGTTTAAAGATTTAATCGATATTAAACTGCTATAAAACCGGTATATAATAAATAAGAAGTAAAAATAAAATATTTCATTGAAATAGAAAATATACCAATGTTATGTTTTGAATTTTGATCAAAAATACTAATATTTTTAATATCATAAAAAATGAAAATTTACATCGTCATTTTATTTTAGAATTTTACTATTTATTTCAATTATAATCTCTTCTCTTTATGACATATTAATTTCTCTTTATAATATACTAGTTTATGACAACTGGAAAGTTAAAACTTAAAATAAAACAAAATTCCTCATTTTTATTAATTTTCTTATGAATGCAACACTTAGGTGAAACATGATAGATTCTGCCATTGTCATGAAGTTATAATTTATTAATATTCTCAAAAATAATTTTAACACCCCTATATGAAATCTGCAACCACCCACATATATGGCAACCAAATTCCTATACAAATAATCACGACATACATTTCTATTCATCTATAGGAACTGTCATCACACATTTTTCTATTCATTTCTATACATTTACATATTACACAATTTCTTATTATTTAACATTATCATCTAATAGTAGTATTACATCTTTATATTTACATGAGAATCCAAAAAGAAAACAAACATTTTCCTTTACTTTTTTACATGTACAATCATCTTAAACCAAAACACATTCCAAAGGTACTTTTACTCCTAGTTATTGGCCTTGTTCCCTGCAGATGTTCCCTGTACCTCACTCTTATGACCTGGACATACACGAATTATCACTGATAAGTGTGAATTGCATCATATTTTAGGGTTTAGTTTGATATGAATTTAAATGTTAATTCAATCGTTAAATATATGTTTAGGTTAGAATTGTGTTAATTAATTAATTATTTCTGTTTAAGTGTTTTTGTGGGTTAGTATAAGTCTTTGAGCTTAATTATTATGTTTTTGATGTAACTTGATGATTGAGCCCAAGTTTATTATCTAAATTGGCAACACTTTCATGGCCTTTACTATACTTTTTGACTCTTACTTCTTGATTTTGTGCTTAAATTAATCCTTGAGTGTACATTTTTATTTTATGCAATTTGATAGTTAAAATCGTCACAATTGGTATTAATTGCATTTCTTAAGTTTTCTAAGAACAATTGATAGTGCAAATTGCTATTTTTGATTGTAGGATCCTTAGAAGGGAGTCAACGTGTTGAATTGAAGTAGCCTTTGGGAAAAATTTGCCGCGGCGAGCCCATCTGTTGCCGTGGCGAAGAACGAAGAATTAGGTGAAACTTTCAGGAAAAGTTCGCCGCGGCGAAGATTAATTCTCTCGTCGCGGCGAAGGATCCAGAAAACCCGCAACGCTACGACGAGCTTACCTGTCGCCGCGGCGAAACGTCGAAAACTTAAACATATTTGAGAAAATCTCTCACTATTCCGACCCGACCTGCGACCTAACATTTAAAAACATGCCAAATTAGGTTATGCAGACAACACTTTACAGATATTTATTACAAGAGAGAGCCGACACTTTTGACATACATAGACTTCATCTCTCACTTTCGACTTTCATCCATCACCCATTTTTCACTTCTCATTGTCGCTCTCATCATTTGGTTGTTGTTGCCATGGATGCTGTCGGTGTATCTACAGTTGTGAGTGCTCCCAGAGTGATGCTTGGCTAAGCACCATTTCCTCTTAAAGATGTAGCGATGGCTTGAGTTCGATGGTCTTCAAAAGGGAGTAGTTTTACATTGTCATATTTGACTACATTGTTATAAACTCCTGAGTTAGGATTTATGCTTTGT
>JAOQMP010000007.1:6545173-6556974 GCA_027563575.1 Erythroxylum pedicellare
AATAAAACCAAACTCTTTTGTTTTATTAATAATAAATATTTTCATTACAAAAACTGTAACTGAAGAAGATAAAGTTATATGTAAATACACTTGCTTTCTAGGGCATTATATTTACATAACTCCAACAAATCCATACATAGATATATATATTTGTTCTTTTATGCCTTAGTACTATATTCATGGCACGAGGAAACTGCCTCAGCTCCTAATGACCAGCATCCAGGTGCACAAGTTTACCTTTTTCTTCCTTAAATTTTTATTAGAGTTTGTTGTCTGTTGTCTGTGGTCATATTCACATTAGTCTACTATTATTATAGCCATATCCCTGAGTGGCAGTACTAGTCTTACTGGTAGTTGCTTGTGTTTGCTTTCCTCCCAGTGTGATCTCTTTTTTACTCTGGAGTAGTGTTTCTGTAAGCTCATGGTTATCCATCTGGGTTGTTTTTTGATGCCATAAGCAAGTTCTCTTTTAATCAATGAAACTTAGTTCTTAACGTTTGACTTCATAACTGAACAAGTTAGCTTGGGATCTTCTTCTAGGCTCTACATGTAGCATTTGTCAGTTCAACCAAGCTAGTGTTCCAGACGGTGAGGCTCGACAACATACACCGTTTTTGATAAACGTTATTTCATTTTCGTATAGTGTCTGACACACGTCCCCTCCGTTAGCTTCCTTGAGCCTTATGACATGAGAACCGTTGGTAACCATCTTGAGAACCTGACACTTCAAATGATACAAGACATTTCCTTTGATTTTACTTCTTACTTGATACCTCACCCTGTTGCTAAAGCATCTTTCATTAAATTCTCTCCTTGGCGCTTTGCTCCTTTTCACTGGCAGGCCTCAAAGACAAACGTGGTTTGAATATTTTTATGCTTCCTTTTGGATCGTTCTTGTTTCTTCATTTTGTTTTCTTCCTAAGTTCCTTTACAAATTTGTTTTGCCATCCTTTTCAATTACAACTACAGTTTATTAGTGTACATTATAAATATTCTCCTTATTTTTGTTAGCATTGGTATTAGTATTAGTATTCGTGTTAGTACCAGGCTTGCCTTTTATTTTCGGTTGGCTATTTATTATTATTATTATTATTTTATCTTAATTTTATTGTATTTCTTTTAATACTCTTTAATTATTTATTAAATTTTCTCAGTATTTAGTTTTGTTGTATTACTACTATTATTATTAGTATTATTATTACTATTATTCGTAATTTTATTATTACTATTATTTTCCTTGAGTTTCTTATTAGTTTTGGTTTTATCCTTATTATTATTATTATTACTTTTTTCGTATTTTTTAATTAGTATTTTGGATTTATTATTAAATATTATCCTTACTCTTTATGGTGGGGTCCTTTAGTTTTAGCTTTTAAGGTTTTCCTAAGATTATACCTACGGGAAACGTAAGAGGCATGGGCTAGGAGGGATGACTTCAGATCGAGCGAATGGTTCCAGTGCAAGCAGGTCGGTACGCGCACCTTACAAGAATAAAGGCAAAGATGATTTAATAAAGATGGGCTCTTAGAACAGAGGGACCCTCAAAGGAAAGTCCTTAGAATTGGTAGCGATTTTAGACAAGTATCAGTTACAAATAGCATGCATGTAGGAGATTAAGTGGGCAAGAGCTAAAGCAAAGGAGATAGGGGATCAAATTATGGTACTCGGGAAGCATGCGGAAGTAGAATGGGGTAGGTATCTTAATAGACAAGGGACTTATAGACAGAGTAGTGGGAATCACAAGGGTCAATGATAGGATAATAATGGCAAATTTTGTTTTACGCAGTGCGGTTGTCAATGTAATATGTGTGTATGCATCTCCAGCTGGCGCAGACGGACAACAAAAACGTACATTATGGGAGTCGCTGGAGAGAGTCCTTATACAAATCTCTAGTACTGAGCAGATCGTTCTAGGGGGATTTTAATGTGCATATAGGGGCAGATTCAGAAGTTTATATAGGAACTCATGGGGGCTTCGGATACGGCACTAAAAATAATAGTGGGGTTAATTTATTAGACTTGACTATAGCATATGAATTAGTAATAGTAAATTCCTTCTATAAGAAAAACAAAGCGCACTTGGTGACATTTCAAAGTAGCACAACCAAGATGCAAATTGATTATCTCCTTATCAGAACAAGCGTCAGATTATGGTGCAAGGATTGCAAAGTACTCCCTGCCACCTATCTATCAACCCAACATAAATTGTTAGTTTTGGATTTAGGAATTAAGAGATGGGGGCACAGCAATTTACTAATCCAGGCCGCAAAATCAGATGGGGAAGACTCAAAGGGGACATGGTGGAACTTTTTAGGATTCAGGTTAGGAATAATACAATATGGTCTGTGAGTGGGGATGCAAATCAGATCTGGCAGGTAGTAGCCCGCGTAGTGAGAGAGATAGCCACTAGACTCCTATGGGTATCTAAAGGACAGAGGGGGGCAGATGGACTCCTGGTGGTGGTTAGACGAGATCCAGGGGAGGGTAAAGGTGAAAAAGAAAGCTTTTAGAGATCTGTTGGCAAGTGAAACAGAGGCGGAGTGAATTATTAACAGAGTAAGGTATAAACTGGCAAAACAGAAGGCGAAGAAGACTATCGCAGTGGCTAAAGGAGAAGCTTATGAGAAGATGGGATTTGGATACGGTCAAAGGAGCACAAAGAATTTTTAAGATAGCGAGAGATAGGGCACGTAAGACGGCGGATTTCAACCAAGTCTGCTGTATACATGACGAAGAAGGACAAGTACTCACAAACGCCCAAGCCATCAGGTAGTTTCATGACCTATATAATGAAGACATATTGGCCAATATAGCGTTAGGGGAACCCCCTAAGTTGGGAATATGTCTAAATGGGTACTCATGAGGGATGATCACGAGGAGAGAAATTGCAAAAGTTTTGAGGGGGTTAGGGAGTGGAAGGGTCGTAGGACCGGATGGCATCCCTATAGAGGTATGGAAGCAAATAGGTGCTGTAGGTATTGAGTGGTTAGCTCAATTCTTTAATGTGATCCTCAATTCAGCCAAGATGCCAGATGAATGGAGATTGAGTTGGTTAATTCCTTTGTACAAGGCCAAAGGAGACATTCAACAATGCCAAAACTATCGAGGCATCAAATTACTGAGTCATACCATGAAGCTATGGAAGAAGGTAATTGAAAAGAGAATCTAGAGAGTTGCTTCGCGATCGGCCAACCAATTCAGGTTTGTGCTTGGTAGGTCCACGACAGAAGCAACTCATCTACTTTTGCGACTAATAGAATGCTATAGGGAACGACAACGAAATTTGCATATAGTTTTTGTAGATTTGGAGAAGGCATATGACAGGATTCCTAGAGAACTCATATGGTGGTGTTTGGAGGCAAAGGGCATTCCTACGACGTATATCAGCGTGATTAGGGATATGTATGAAAGAGCACTGACTAGCGTCAGGATAGTAGGAGGCGACACAAAAGCGTTCTATATTAGTGTCGGCCTACACCAAGGCTTGACTTTAAGTCCTTTTTTGTTCACATTAGTGTTAGATGAACTTACCAAACATATTCAAGGGGAGGTATCTTGGTGTATGTTATTTGCTGACGATATTGTCCTGGTGGATGAAACCAAGGAGGGGGTCAATGCCAAGTTAGAATGTTGGAGAGAAGCGTTAGAGTCGAAAGGTTTTAAAATGAGTAGGTCCAAGACGGAGTATTTAGAATGCAATTTCTCGGGTAATCAGATGGTATAACAGACGGAGGTGGCGATTAGCACCGATGTCATGTCACAAAAATCAAATTATAAATACCTCGGATCCATCATTCAGAGAGATGGAAATATCTATTGCAATATATTACATCGTATTAGATCTGGGTAGATCAAATGGCGAAGTGCATCAGGTATTTTATATGATAAAAAGCTCCCCGTAAAACTCAAAGGGGGGTTCTATAAATTGGCGATTCGGCCAACCTTGTTATATGGGGCAGAGTATTGGTCGACTAAACGTAGACACACGAGACAGTTAGTGGTAAGAGATAGGGTACAGAATCGGGTAGTGAGAGAGAGACTACAGATGGCAAATATTGCAGACAAGTTGAGAGAGACAAGGCTTAGGTGGTTTGGACATGTGTGCAGGATGTTCTCTGATGCTTCGGTACGATGCGATAAGATAATAGACCTGAGTGGTTACAAGCGGAGGAGGGGAAGGCCTTACAAGACCTGGAGGGAAGTGATCAAGAAAGATATGTCAGAGTTGACCCTCACTGAGACAGTTGCTAGAAGTAGGAAAGTCTGGCGTGATAGAATAAGGGTAAATGACACACATAGAAACTTCAACCCAATGTTGGAGAAAGATTCCCGCGATGGACGCTTAAACTGTAGGATTGTCATATCCTCATGGCTGCTCAGTGAAGACCCCTAGCGCGACCAGCGACGAAAAAAGTCGGTCTTTACAAGATGTAAGATGTAAGGTACTGACATATTTGGTTAAACATCATGAATATCTTTATTTTTTATTGTGATTCTATTTACTTAAATATTCGGCGTGCTGGTTTTTACTTATTCACTTATTTCTTATGTTGTCCTGCATTATTATTTTGCATATCACATCTACATGTAGATCTACCGGAAATAATCGCTTTATTATGTAGAAGTAAGACTGCGTACTATCAAACTTTTCTAGACTCTACTGCAAGATTTTGGACTGAATGTGATGATAATGAGTGTGAAGTACTCCACTGCTGAAAATTCCACGCTTTAGATTGTATAGGAGCAAAGATGTTGTCTTCTGCACTAGTGTTTTGTTTTTTTGTTTTTGGCTAATGGTTAGGTAAATACACAAATCGAAATAAAAGCAACCTCCTAAATAATGATTTGCGTAATGAGTTATCATACCTAATCTGTTACGACTAATGTCCCTCTCAAAAGTTTAATGCCACCCCACCCCACCTCACTGTAAAGCGAAGTACTTGTTTGACTCAACCTTTTTAGATAGCTAATCTCAGGAACATATCTGAGTATTGCGTTCACTCAAATTTTCTGGGTGGGATCGGGAGATTTGTGGCACTATGTGCATACAAGTCTCCTGTTCTCTCTTCACACCCCATCTTTTAGTTCCTGGACTGGAATGCTTCTAACCAAGGGTAGGGTATGAAATGTAACTTTCTTTATTAATTCAAAAAACCAGAAACTCAACACCCGCGTTAGGTTCAAGTATAAATCCTGTACATTGTCTAGAACACTTCTTAGTGCAGATTACAATTCTATAGAGTGACTCGCTACCTCAATATCAGAATACCAAGACAAAACCCAAGAGTCAACTTGGGATCGGGCTACGACGCTCCTGTAATGCAGCGGAGTTGCTTCCAAAGTCCAAACATAGCTGCACAATCTTGTAATTCCTTGCAAGTTCGTGACCGTTTCATTTTCTTCCAAGTAAAGTTTGGGGTATTATAGTACCTTAACCTTCGTATACAACACATCACGTGACGTGCCCTCTCCCATCATTTACTGCCATGTGTGATCCACTTTCTCGACATTTCCGGCATCTTGGCCCCACAATTCTCCATCGATCTTATCACACTATACGTGCTCATCGGGCCACTTGCCGCGTCATTATACTACACCTTAGATCTAGATCTACGGTTCAGATCATATTAGTGCCAAAAGAGAAGTTCGATCTTTAACGCCTCAGCCGTCATTAAATATCTTCGTTATTCAAGGTCTCCTTTCCTCTGTACCACGGGTGTTAAAAGCTTAACGTGCGCTACTCTCGTTTTAAGTTAGAGAAGTTCCACTAACGTGCGCCATGGGTCTTCTCGACCAGCTGTGGGACGACACAGTTGCCGGACCCCGGCCGGAAAACGGCCTTGGCAAGCTGCGGAAGCATTCAACCTTCAGTTTTCGGCCAAACTCTGGCAAGGGTATGGTAGCACTACTACGCTCACGACGTTATGTATACAAGCTAATTATACAAACAGCTTACAATAATATATAGAATTCTGAAGAATCAATCTGAATATAATTGATCAAATTTAATGATCTGAGCTTGAAATGACTATAACGACATGTCGGTTCGCAGGCCAATGATCTGCGTATATTTTAACTTCCTACTTCATCTTTTTTCTTAATTCATCCAAAAGGATTGCAATTTCAGCTGCTTTATATTAATTGATTCATAGAAATGGAAGCGAAAGAAAAAAGATTCGTCAATATCTATGCGACTAATCGAATTTGATTAATATCCGATCGAACAACTCGATATAACGATTAAGCTGATGAATTGACGTGGTTTTCTTCAGAGTTTGAAGGCGGAAACGGGAGATCTTACGGAGAAGACACATCGGAGGAAGCGATGAGAGTTTCACGATCTATCATGATAGTAAAACCGCCTGGTTACCAAAGCGGATCACCGCCGGTGTCACCTGCCGGATCTACTCCTCCGGTGTCTCCTTTTTCCGGTGAGCTGTTTTAATTCCTTGACGATAATGTCCATGAATTATTACGTTCAACGTCCAAAATGGTCTCACCGAAAAGTTTTTGGGTTAGGTGACACGTGACTGGATAAGTGGAGTTAGTTTTGTCATGTAGTGTTGTGGTCACCGTTAACAGTGGATAATGATGATAATTCAGGAGAATGGTGGGGGTATAGGCCGGCTTTCTTAAAGCCATATATGTCCAATTATGCATGAGCTTTATTTTTAATATGACTGTTCAGGATTTTATCTATGTGTTGAAAACTCTCAAGTTGGCATCATCTTTATAGTTTGCTTTTGTATTCGTAATTTGGTTTGAAATATTAATTATCATCACTGACTAACTAGACCAAATGATATGGGGTGGTGATGTGAAGGAAGCAAAGAGTCCTTCCGGTTTCGGAGAAGGTCGACGTCGGATGCGTTTGAGAAAGCAAGCGAGGCTCGACCCAGGGGTCCTACTTCTTCTTACGACGTGTGAAATATGACGAGTTTTACTGCTCACTTCTACTTCTTGGTAGCTTTGTATCATTTTCCACTTCTCTTTATGGGGTTTGTAGCAGAAGCCTAGCAAGTGATCCGTCAACGTGTATCAAAATTGTGGTTGTTTTATCTGTGAATTATCACGTCATGATGATGATGATCATCATCAATCTTGTTATGAGGGGTAGCTCTGTAGAGTTGGTAATGTAGCCTCCTTGTTTGCACTGTGTATATAAGGTTTTTGTTGTTCGTACGCTTTATCGTAGGCTGTTGTGTGCGTGCGTCTAACAGTCGATATGAGACGCTTTCCATGGTTTGAGTTGTGTGTGTTGACGATGTTTGATGAAGCTCGTACATGGGGATCATCTAACAAAATACAATGAGATCATCAATTTGGTGGGTTCTCAGATATGTGATCCCAATTTGTCTGCGTGTTTGTAACAGGGAAGGCTGGTGAATCGAATCGATTATTACAATGTTCTTAATTAGTACGTGATCCCAATTTGTCTGCGTGTTTGTAAAGGGAAGGCTGGTGAATCTAATCATTATTACAATGTTCTTAATTAGTACATGTCCTTTCACTGTAAGCTATGACAGCACAAAAGGATAATAACAATATTGTTCTCAAGTAGCAGCTGCCTTTTTCCGTAAACTACGACGGGACAGAGGGATGCTGGATCTATGCTAATTTCTTCGGGCGTTAGTCTTGATCATCTTCTGGAAAATTTATATGCAACGATAAAGAAAACAGGAATGAATAAGGTAGCATACCCAAACGCAATTCTCAAGCTGTCCAACGATGCAGCCAATAACTGGTAGTTGTGTAGCTCATAATGTTGGTATTAATGGGACCAACTATGAAAAGGGCCTACAATTGGCATTGAGGGGGTAAATAAGGAAAATCGTTGGGGACCAATCAATGTTATATTTTTGGTCAGAAAATGTTTTGTTATTCTTAAGCGATAATGTATTTTGGAGTAATAATAACAGTTGGCGGATAAATTTTGTTTGTTTGTAGGAAGAGATTGGATGGCTTAAAAAATGTATTCAAGTTGGAACGGCAATGATAGTGGACAGATAATGACTTGGAGTCTGGACATTAGAGACTTTTACAACGACTGGGGCGCCGCAGGTGCCATGTCAATATTTTTATTTTTTTTTAATACAAAAAGATAAATTAGTAAATGAATAAATTTATATATACACAACTTATTTCATGACCTTAAAACATTTCTTAGTTTTATCTTCCTCTTTTGTAAGAATTCAAAAGTTATAATTGCGCCTTTTAATGTATGTTGATATTTATTGTATTATTTAGTGGTATAATTTATATAATGCAGAGGTATTTTGTGATTAATGTAGTGGTATTTATGGTATATATAAGGATTATGTTATGAATTGTTTAGCAGTATATTAATGTATGATTATGTTTTGGCATTTTTAAGTACTTTTTTTTTAATTGGCTAAAGGTTATGTTTCCATAAAGATGGTTTTGTTGGGAGGAGAAAAGGTTTATGAAATTTGTACAACGATATCATCCATATTAAATAATAAATTAAAAATTTTTAAGTAGAGTAATATTTAAGTCTCATGTCTCCAAATATCAAAAATCACAAGACTTCCATAAGAAAATGTCACGACCACATAAATTAGAAAATCGTTCGAAAAAAGTGTAAAAAAGTTCTATGAGTTGACTCCTTATACATTACTTGCATTAATAACCAGAGTGTAAAGAATACTAAGTTATAATAGAAACCATACTAAGATTTCACACATTCAGTACAACAACAATAAACAAAAGTTATAATGAATCATTTAAAATAAGCAACAATATTAATGAAAAATGTGAATACCATGTTGATTACAAAAATTACCCTGCTTTAGAAGAAACTATACTAGTATTATATTTATTTGATATATTTATGTTGGAAAATACCACCACTCATTAGAGATAAGTAACACCTTCACAGTTAAATAGCAATTTAATGAATGACTGTAAGGAATACCATGCTCCAATACAAACTATACTATGACTCAATACGTTCAATATGACTGTAAGGAATACCATGCTCCAATACAAACTATACTATGACTCAATACGTTCAATGCCATTGTTATATATATATAAAATTACCACGACACATTTGAAGTTAGTAATAGCTTTAAAGGAAAATGGGGATACCAACTCTAAGTACAAATCATACCCTATCCCAATACGAGCCATGCTAGTAATCTATCTATCCAATACAGCACATATGAATAAAATAAATACCTATCCATTATAGATTAATAATTCCTACATATTTTAAAGGGAATATAAATGAGTGAAATGACTATCAACCCTTAATATAAAATATACCATGAATTACTACATGCAATATTGCTATGTAAAAAAGTTATCATGAAGCATTTAAAATAAGCAATGCATTTAACATCTTTTAGTTCAAACCATACCTTATTGTAATATATTATATACTATTATTTATTTATTTAATACTATGTCTATGTACAAAACAATACCATTATTCATCACATATAAGTATCACCTATAATTTAAAATGAGAATAAAGTGACTAAATAGGAAAATTATGAAGCCTTAATAGAAATTATACTAGTTATGAGTATGTCCTACACCAATTTTATGTATAAAAATTTTCATGATGTATTAAAACTAAGTAATAACAGTAAAAAATAGGTTTACTATGATCGAGTTAAAATTATAAAAAGCATTAATATGAATGATATGGATTAGTATATGTTTGTGCACTAATTTGTGTGCATTAAAGGTCTTGCTCGACACTATTTATTATATGCCCGCGTGGTAAACTTTGTTCTTTATATAAATTTTAAAGGAAAAATACAAAGGACATGAATTGTTATACATTAATGTACAAAATTATGTTTTTTAAAGTTTTTTTGGACACATTTAAGTACATACCATTATGGTAAAACATGTTATTATTACCTTTTTACGAAGAGTGAATGTGAAGAACACATACTATTACACAACCATGTTCCAAACTATATGGAATTAACATTTGGTTAGACACTATTAACTATGCAATCATGTGTTTAATCTTTTTTATTATTACAATTGTTGAATGAACTAGTTTAAATGATATATATTACTACACACCCATGGATCAAATTTGTCAATTATATTAATTCATAACTTTTAAGGTAATAAAGAAATTTTCTTTAACCAAAGCTTCCTTGAGAAGCTTTTAAAAACTTCATTCTTCCTAGTAGTTATGTACCATCATCTTCCTTTATCTCTAGGTGTTAAATAGAATCCAAGACCAAATAACCTAAATCTCTTATAATTCTTTAAACTCATTATGATTTAGACACCTCTATAGTAATAAACTAAGAAGTAGACATCATAAATAGATAATGTTGATCCCATCTTCTTCTTTGTCTTTATAAAGTTTTTTTTTTTGTCCAATAGATGTGTTTAGACAAGGTTTTTCTAAGGTTTTTAGTGTTTTAAAAACTTCTAGTCACAATACTTGATTTGGTATGGTCAAATATTTTCTTTGTCAGAGTTTATAAAATAATGTTAAAGTTGTTATCAGATCATAATCTCTTTCAACTTCAACATAGAAAAAGTTAATGAAGGTGAAAAGGAATGTAATGAGCAAGAATTTTATTAGGATTAATATGATTTTGAATGATTGATTTGAAACTTAAAAATGTCGGTTGATAATGAAGATGTCACTTATGGGACTAGTGAGGAAAATGTTGGTATTAAGAACAAGGTATGAAGTTTAGTTTGAATGAAATTAAATAAAATAGTTTGGAAATTAATTATTATTATGATTTATTATAAATAATTTCAATGAGTATTTGTAAATTTTCCAATGTGATTTATCTAAAGAAGGTGTTTGAATTGACATAAAGGATTTTTGGAGTAGTTAAAGTTGGTCACCAATATGGGATTCAGTGAACTATGAGAGATGGAGAGGTTTAGTTTGAGGAGGGATTTCTGCTACTAGTTATGTTATCAATTTAATCTAGTCAAGATAACACTGAGAGTAAAGGATGATGTAATCGAGGAGATTAATGGAAACAGTGTTGCATGGATTCGAGCAGCTCAAAATGGAAGAAAATGAGTAGGCATTAAAGCCAATTAGGCTTAGTGATCAAGCTTTAGGAGGAGTACAAATTTAGTGATCACCACATTGTTCTAAAGTGTGTACTCGAAAAGTAAAGGGTGTGTAAATGAAGGAAAGTTTCTAGTAAAAATTTCTCTTATACATTTTGGACATTTTTTGATCTAAAGCTAATTATAATATGAACACATAGTTTTTAGATACCATAATTGTTGTTAAGGATTGTAAATAGCTTAAATGTAGATATTTCATGTTAGAAAATCTTTATAAGAATGGTTACAGGTTCTGCCTAGTTGTCGAGTCCAAAGATGTTGTTCCTTATGATGAACGATTAGTTAACTATATTTATATGCCCATATTTAGTATATTTTGCTTATTATTTAATATTTTTATAGTATTTTTAGTGCTTATTTTGCTTCAAGTGTGTTATTAGGTGATATTTGCCTTTATAGACTAAAAGGAGAAGAATTTTGGCAAAATTGACGCATAAAATGGAAGAATTAAAGCAAATTTCGAGATACACGGTCATATATAGGGACCATAAATTGGAGATATATAAATATAGTGCCCTGAAAAGCAAGTGTATTTACATATAACTTAATCTTCTTCCAGTTAATTTTGCAATGAAAATATTTATTATTAATAAAACAAAAGAGTTTCGTTTTATTTATATGAGCATTATATAACTAGTCATAAGGTACCAAGATTCTTTTGTAAGTAATATACATATACATGGAGATGTATGGGAAACATGTATATT
>JAOQMP010000007.1:6558517-6574028 GCA_027563575.1 Erythroxylum pedicellare
TGCACTCTTAAATAATATAGTGGGCTAGGGATAACTTCAATAAAAATGTTGAGCAAAGCATTACTAACCAAAAACTTATGGAAAATGTGCAGTAATAAAGAAAACATAAATCAAATGGATGCATCTATACCACTTAAAGGAAGTTATCATATGGAATGTCAATATTAGCTCCAACATGTCATAGACCATCAGAAATATCCCTTAAACCAAAGATTGGATGCAAATGTTAGTGAAACATAAAATTAATGATGGCAGGAACACCTCTTTTTGATTTGATCATTGGTATGCACTAGGTTACTATATAAGTTAGGGGATTTTTGAGTAATAAGGTAATACATCACAAAAATAAGGTCCATGCACTCATCAAAGAAAATTGGTAGACTTGGCCATATTATTCATATATGGGGCTCCAAAATATTATTAGTAACCTACCAATATATAATTATATTAAACTCAAACCAAGCAAATATCATTTAATGGTTATCTAAAAGATCCAATCACTTCATTGTCAGAATATAAAAGAATCTAATATTGGAAACACTAAGCACCAAAGTTCAAAGGTATTGTCCAGTTTTGGATAGAATGGTGTCACCTCCTTATTCCTTCATATTATAGTTAGCCATTATGAGTTTACTTCTTACCAAGGACTCTTTAAAGTTCAATATTCCTATTCATTAATGTGAGTTATGCTTCATTTAGATAGATGACATCAACCATTTATTTTTCAACTCTACTTTTAGTTCACTGTATGGAAAAAAATAACCTTGCTCCTAAAAGTCCACTGCACAGTAGGAGACTGTTCAAAGATAATCACTTAGGCATCATCACTAAAGCTACAAAAGAAAAGTAATACTAAACTCTTTAGAGCGTGCTTTGGTAGAATCATATATTACATATGGAGTGAAAGGAATAAGAGGTTATTTAGATTTTAACCAGTGAATCAATAGGACTTATATCATAAGATTCTCCTTTAAATGGGACTAGCAGTAACTGCTAGAAAGCTACATGTCCAAATTACCTTAAAGAAGAAAGTAAGGTGCTACTTATAATGAATTTAGTAAGGTCCAATGTACGAAATTATTTGGTAAATTATTGTAAGACACTAGGAAACTCTAGTGGAATCAATTCCTATCCCCTCTATTAAGGGATAGTTTTTTACTATATCTTTCATTAATATAATTAAATACTTTTTTTAAAAAAAGATAACGTAAACTACCAATAATACCTCAACATGGTTTTACACTAATCAACTTCCCTTCTTTGTCCTTGTTTAACTTAGTTATGATGTTCATAGGTTTCCCTAATGGCTTAGCTTGATATATCCTAAAACATTTAAGTACTTATTTGGTTTATATGGCTTGATTAATGAAGATGCTCTTTTTCACTTTCTTAAATTGAATTTTAAGAAAGAAATTAAACTCTCCCATTATGCTCATCTGAAATTCCCTACTCATAGACTTATAAAATTCTTTGTATAAGCTTTAATTAATTTCACCAAAGATAATATAAACATCAATTTGAAAAACTAACCATCTTGCTTATCCTTTTAAATGAAGAGAGTTTTATTAACTCTGCCTTTATTTAGATCATTTTTCAAAAGGAATGAACTAAACCTAAAAAATCAAGGTTTAGATGTTTATTTCCAACCATATGATGTTGTAGAGAGTTTATACATATGATTAGGTTCATCATGACTTTCAAAACTTAGCGGTTGATTAGCATAAACTTCTTCTTGAATAAAGAAATTTAAAAATTCTCTTTTAACATTCATTTGAAATTCCCACATGATGCAAATTCAAATAGTAGTCTAATTGCTTCTAATCTAGCTACTGCTATAAAAGTTTCCTTAAAACTCAAACCTTCCTCTTGATTATATCCATTGACCATTAATCTAGCTTTATTTTTCACTGTTTTGAATAATTCATCTAACTTGCTTCTAAACACCTATTTAATACTTATAATTTATGGGTCTCTTGTTTTAGGTACCAAATTCCACACTTTACTTCTCTTAAATTGGTTTTAATTCTTCATTCATAGTGAGAATCTAACTTTCATTACTAAAAGCTTTTTTTATAATCCTATGTTCAAGAAATAAAAGCAAGATGTGATATATTCCTAAATTGTGATCTAGAAGTTATTCCTTGTTGAGCATCATCTATGATCTAGTTTATAGGATGACTCTTTTTAAATTTCATTTCCATTATGAGCTTCTAATCCTTATTATCTCTCTCAATTAGTTTAACAATTTTCTCTTAGGGATTCTTATTGATCATTACTATTTTCTTCAAAAGCGATTTCTCTAAATCCTTTTTTAAATCTACATCATCCTTGAAAATGTTTTTTAGAAGCAAGATGGTGAGATTCATGAAAAACAACTTTCATAGTCTCTTCTCTAATAAGAGTATTCCTATTAAACACTCTATATGCTTTACTAATTAAAGAAAATGTAAAAGAAAATCTTTGATATGATTTTAAATCAAAGTTTCCTAAGTTATCTTAGTTATTAAAATATAACACTTATAACTAAACATTGTAAAGTAACTAACCTATGGATTCTTCCTATGTAAAAATTATATGGAGTTTTATCCATAGTTGGTTCTTATATAAACTCTATTAGATATATGACATGCAATTGGTGTGGGTTGTACCCAAAATACTTTAGAAGGTTATATTAACTTATCATTATTTTGGCCATGTCTTACAATATCTTGTTTTTTCATCCAACAACTACATTTTGTTAAGATGTTCAAAGAGTAAAAAATATATGGAAGGTACCATTTCCTTTACAAAGTCTCAAACATTTAAGTTTCAAATTACCTACTTGTTAACGCAATGGAGAGTTACTTTTCGTTTGAACTCCATTGACAAACCTTATAAATGCTTTAAAAATTTTGCTAGTTAGAATTAATACTTATGAATCTACTAAACCCATCTACTATGAAAATTTTCATTTTTAACTAGACTAAGAACTCTAGTAGGTCCAAACAAATATATGTGAAGTAAATGTAAAATTCTAATAGAGTTTACCGACTTTTCTCTCCTGGTTTTTTTGCCCATTTGGTAAGCACCACACACCTTGTTTTTCTTAAACTTACCTTTTGGAATATGTTAACAAGTAGTTAAAATTAAGGTTATAGATAATATCCATGCTTGCATATCCTAGCTTTTTATGCCAAATGCATTCTTCTTCATTTGTAGACCTTAAGAACTTCATTTTTTTAGTTTGAGAGATCATTAAGATCAATCATATCAATCTTACCTTATCTTTTGCCTAATTTTGATATCCTAAGAATAATTCAACCCATATGACCCTAAAGTGAAAAGACATAAATGCTAAATGTACTGGAAGTTATTTAGCTTGGGAATTAGTGGACATGGAATTAGTAAAGAATTCCAAAGTGTAGGAGATATGTAGTGAACATATAAAAGGTAATTGGCAAACACGATAAAGAAAAGGGGAAATTGGGAAGTTATAAGAGAAATTGTTTGGGGAAAAAATTTGGAGAACAACATATGGTAGGCAGTTAACTAGAATGTGGTCTTGAGGAGAAATGGGAGGATGATGAGAAAAACTACTTGAGGCAGTTGAAGTTAAAAGGATTATATAAATTTCAACAACAAGTTAACAAAACGCACATATAATCAGATAAAGACATAAAAATGAAAAACATACATGCAAAAAACTAAACTACTTTAACAAAAATATCTGGTTGTTACTTAACATTTCACTTGCAATGTGCACTCATCCCTATAATGATCTCAAAATTTTTTATAGCTTGTACTTTTCTTTTACCTAAATCAAATCATCTATTTAGTTAAATCTTATTCCAACACTTTTTAGCCTACGTATGTTATTAATAAGAAATCGTGAAGAAATTATAAGAGAATTCCTTCCTGGCACACTCAAACTCTAGGTTGATTGTATAAGCAACTAACAATTTGGAATGCCTAGTGGAACACCACACCACTAAAAGGAATGGAAAGGAAATCATTGTGCTTCCATCCATAGAGGAAAAGCTCCCTACCACAGTAAGGAATGAAGGATTTACATCCTAAATGATTAAAATTTTAAAAAGGCAATATTTCATTTAACTAACTCTCCAACTGGTGAGAATCTAAAATCACTATAACCATTAACATGAAATAATATTATTTATACAAACAAGATCCATAATTGAAGTCCAATTCATCCTCTATGGTTAAGGCAATCAAAGTGCTTATAGAGAAGGTGGAGAAACTTTCTACTGCTTTACTATAAATTACTAGGAAAAATTCTTCTTCTCTAGCAAGGAAGATTTTCAAAGGGCTCGGGGTATACTACATAAAATACAATGAAGTTGGCAAGTCTAGTCACCCCTAACTTCTTCATCTTTGGATGAAAGATATGTTACTCTTTATAAAAAGGAGGACATTCCTAATATACCTATACATATTAATCCTAGAAATGGCCAGTACGTGTCAGGCCCTAACTTCTGGTAGACTAGCATTTGGTTTTTAAGCTAAATCTAACAAATCAAATTACAAATTAAGGAGAAACGTTAAGGATGTAAATCATAATCTTATTAATGCTCCTCCATAAATGATGCTGCAAGTTAATATGGAAGCTATTAGAGATACTTTTCAAGAAAAGTACGGGACTAGTTTAAGACAACTTAGCTGCCTAAAATTTTAGAAGCCCTATCTAAAGTATATTTACTATAAAAATATATTGACTATAAAAATCTTTATCCCTATTCTAATAGAATTATTGCATGTAATTTGCTTTCTAGTGAAGTTGGTTAATTAACTATTAAGCATATCTCTAGATTCACCATTTGGTGTGGTGAATTGGCTAATAATGAGAATTTCAATAATTTTAGTCTTAGACTTTTTCCAAATATATGCACAAATGAGTGGGATAAACACATATGGAATTCATCCTATAATGGAAAGTTCACCAACATATCATGCAGAAGACTCTATAAAGGTGGAAATTCAAAATTATCTTCGCACAAAGTAGTTTGGAACAAATATCTCCTCCATGTGCTTCCATAACCTTATAGAGAGTAATAAGACATAGGCTACCAACAATTGATAGATTGAATAGATATAAAACAATTCCTAATTGGTGTATATTATGTAGAAATGCACAGGAAAGCACTTCACAGTTATTCTTAAAATTTTCATTACACCAGCAAAGTAAGGAGAATGATACTGGACAAATGCAATCTAAGAATTCTTAAAATTTTCATTACACCAGGAAACTAAGGAGAATGATACTGGACAAATGCAATCTAAGAATTCCACCAATTGATCAGCTAGATATCATTCAATGGAGCTTAATAACCAAGCATGTAACTAAGACTAGTGGATGTTGTTTCAAAGTTTCTCTTTCCTCCCTACTTCTTACCTTTTGGGAGGAAAGAAATAATCAAATTTTCAAGAAAAAATAAACCACACTAGTTAATAATTCCATATATAAACTTTGCAAATAATAAGATTTCACATCAGCATCTTTAGCAATAAGTTCTAGTTGACACCATTAATCACAAACTCCTAAAATATTAAATGACGGAGTAACGCTCCTTAGCACACAGTACTATAGTAGAGTAATAGTTATATGTGTGCAATTAGTGAACTTCTTTTCACAACCTTTTTAGGTTTTTTATGCAAAAGGTTGTATATAATTGTTAGCCTAAGTGGTTTAATGCAATTCATTTTTTTCAAAAAAAATTGTTAATTGGCACAACTTTCTCCTGACATGTTTTTTTGCCTATGAGTTTTGTCCTTTTATAGGATAAAATGGAGAGATTTTTTCATACTCAATTTTTGAAAAAATAAACGTGAAGTCAATATAACTAAATTGTCTCAAGTTACTCAGAAAAGTGGCAAAGATTTAGGCATATTCATCACTTGATTTAAGAAGGTGAGAAGCCGATGTCAGATTGCACTCTCAAAGATCGAGTATGTGAAGTTAGCTCGAAGGAGCCTCGATATCGAACTTCAAAAAAAATTCCAAGGCATGCAATTTTGTGATTTATATAAATTGTAGAAAAAATGTCTAAATATGTAGAACTTTTTAGGGGAAGGAAGACATCATAAATAGTGTTCAATTGGTACTTATTTAATGGACTCGAATTTATATAATTCAGTAGTGGTTAACGTTAATATCCCTGGAACCTATATTTGCCCTTATTTAAAGTGAAAATCTCTTGAAGCCAAAATGAAAATACAAGCATCAACTACTCAGATTCAACACACCTTTTATCATCACCAAAATAGAGCAAATATTTTATTTTTGTTATAAAAAAATTCAATAGTTTACCATTAGAGCATAAAATTCGCACAAAGGAAGAAATCAAAGAAAAGGACAACTACAATTACCACAATATATAGAGTCACCCAACAAATTCGTATTGAGGATTCAAGAATATAATTTAATATTAAATCATCCAGGGAATCATATTTATTTTCACTAAAGTTAACCAAACTATATTGATAGATAAAGATCTATTCACCCTAGTTGCAATTGTTAATGTAACTAAGTTCAATCTAAATATTTTGTTAGATGTCAAGAGGAAGTTGAAGATTATGGAAGATCAATTCGCATCAGCTGCAAATGTAGGTACTAGTATTTTTATTCCCAATTATAGTTTAAATGCTAATGCTAAGACTAAAAATTAACGAATTCTCAAAATTTAGCAAAAAGTATAAATTACAGGAAGGATTCATAAAATATAGTTCACTCAAATCTAGGGAGAGATTAGATCTAGTTCAACTTTTATATTCCTTCATATTTTCATTAACTTCTCATGTAGAAAGGCAAAAAGGTAAAATTTGTCTAGGTAGATTCTTAGCCTTTCTGTACTAAATTAGATGCCATGGAGGCAAAATTTTATAGAGATCATGCGAATCTAGTTCAAATTTGAAATTTATCCTATAAAGAGTGTTCAAAGTTCAAGGACAAAGAAAAGGTTAGGAAAGAATAAATATTGGTAATAACAATTGCCATTATGCCTATTAATAGGCTGATGAAGGTTCCAATTATAAACGAACCTAATAAGTATATTTTTACAAAGAGAAGTTGTGAAAGTTGCATATGCAAAAATCAAATTCTAAATACAGCAAATCCTAGAGGATTCCAAGGAATTAGAAAAATATGAGAGCATCAAGTTGCTTTTGAAGGAAGAGGAATTATGAGTAAAGGATAAGGGTAATATGCATGATTTGAAATTTAAGAACATACCTTTTATTAGGTCAATTTTTTAAAAATCATAAAAATTGCATACGATTAAATATAAAAAGAGAGTACAAAGGATGTCTCCTGGATCTTTAAGTAGATGATGAAGATGAGAGGCATTATATTTCCTTAAGCATACAATTGGGAATGGAGAAAAGATATGGGTTTGATTTCATAATTGGCTAGATTCAAGCCCCATTATTCACAATCCTAAGGTTCTTCATTTAAGAAATAGAATACAATTAAATCTAAGAGTTTCATCACTAATCTAGAATGGTGAATGTGGTAAAATTTTAGAGATTTTGACTCTATAGTGGAATACTTCCCTCAATTGAATTATGTGAAGAATGAAGATGTAATCACTTAGACTCTCAATCCGGGTGCTAAATACTCAAATAAATCCTATCATCAGTTTCTTACCAATAACTCAACTGAAGCTCCTTGGTACAATCCTCTATGGAGAAATACTATGAATCCGAAAGCCTTATTAGTCACTTGGCTTACGATTAAAAATAGGCTTAGGACTAAGAGTCAATGGCATGACATTGTGGATTCTATTTATGTACTATGTAAAATGGTTATGGAAGACAAAGATCACCTTTTTTTACTTTACAAATTCTCCAAAGTAGTTTGGAGTAGGATTTTGCATATGATACCAGGTAATAGCAGTATGCATGATTGGGAACAAACACTGAGTTGGGTTATCAGAAACTCCAATCAAGGAATGGCTAATGGAATTCTCTTCAAAGTAGTCTTCACTACAACCATTTACACAATTTGGGAGGAGAGAAATAGCATAAGGTTTTCAAACTTGGAAGAGGGCAAATACCAACTAGAAGACAAGATTGTTAACTAGATTAGAGCAACTATTTTTGTTAAAAATATGCAGCACACTCTTACCACAGATATAAAGTGTAAATTTAGACTATATGTTTGCTTAATATATTAATCTAGGATTGTCAATTGTAATGCTTTACTTTTTTACAATCTTCAATCATACTATACTTGAATGAAGGTTATCAGCTTAGAACTCATTGTAACATTATATTAGTTTTGCCTATAGTTAATACAATTTTCATTTTTCAAAAAAATATGAAAATACAATGATATATAAAAAAAGGTCACGATTTAGGTACTGCAAGCAAAATATGATTATAATTTAATTATATATTTGTTTTTAACGTACATTTTAATATCTTTGTCACAAATTAATTATTTTTATTTTCTTAATTAATCTATAATTTTATTTAACATGGTCAATTTGTTTATAGTAATTAACATAAAATTTTATATTTAAGTGGTATCATTAAAATGATTAATAAATTATTATTTTAAATCTAAACTATTACATATTTTAATAATTTTAATATATCTATTTATAGTGTTTAAAAATATTTAAAAATATTTAAAATTATTATTTTAAGCATATATCCACACAATGTAGTAGCCAACAACTAGTTATTATATATCCATGGTTTACAATTTTATGAAAATCTGTGAACATGGAAATGTTAAAACTTTTCAAAACCCTTCCTTAATCATATAAAAGGGAGTTTTTAATTTCAATTGTTTATTCTATATGTAATTATTTTAGTTTGGGTTAAATGGATGAAATCTTGGCAAATTAACTAAACTACATTTCTGAATTATGGATTATATGTGTATAATATCAAGTTGATTGTTTATTGGAAATTACTTTTGCATTAACTCAAAATTTGGTGGGAGGCAAAATGCCAAACTTGTGAAATTACTTCTATCCTTATTTGTTTTCACTTTAGCTTCTCTATTTAATCCTACTTGACCTTATATATTCAATGATTATAAATACCCTTTTTCGAGATCTAATCAAATAATTCCATTAAAATAGATAAAAATTGAATTGTGACCTCTCAATATATCAAAACTCTTTCTAACTATACAACTGCATTTGAAGCAATCATATGGGTAACTAGTAAACAATTAAGATCTCTCTTTAATTTCCTATTAATTTGATGTTTATAGGTCTATTGAGGTACCAGCTCTCTCTGTGTAACACAACATAAGAGACAACACAAGGGATCCATTCCAATCTCTCAATTCAAATTGAATATAAAGAAATAAACATGACAAGCATATTTCATTAAATCAAGAATGTAAAGTTTAACAAATAAATCAAGAGTAATTCGTAAAAAAATTATAAATCCATAGATGTATCTATATATCCTAATTGAATTATCATTAATATTCAACAACAATAAGGTAATAAAAGAAAAGAGTAGAGAATTGAATCTAGATGTCATCTTTTCTTTGCCTTGAGTTGGAAGTTGTAGCTTTTGTTCATCAGATTTTAATCTTTTGGTCTCCTCTTTTTCATGTTTTTCAACCATCAATTGATATTTTTCTCTTCCTTTATATACTCTTAAGTCTTCTGGAGGTTATCTAGGGTTTTCCATGTGGTTTTTGTACCAAAAATAGCCTTAAATTGTCAAAAAATATTTAAAAAATTGACAACCTGGAAAAGCTATTTGCATGATCATGTATGGCATTCCTCCAACTCTCTAGCACCATCGTGCATAGGATACATAATCATGCTAGAGGCTCTCTAACCTATTACTGCATCATATACAATCGTGCATGATTATGTATCCCTATGCACGATTGTCATGCTCGATTGTATATAAAGCAGTAATAGGTTAGAGAGCCTCTAGCATGATTATGTACCCCATGCACGATTAGGCCAGACATTATTCTCCAACTTTTTCTTCATCTTTTCTTTAATTTTGCCTCTCTCCACTCTTCACTAAGTACATCAAATAATTTGAAACATACATTTAAGATTAAATCCTTGCTGTAAACACAATCAATCAAACAAACACACAAAACCCTAACAAGAACATAATTTTAAGCCCTAAAGACACGATTACATATAAGAAAACACTAAAAACACACTATAACACTTAGAAAACATACGATAATTCATACATATCATTTTTACTTATGTAGGAATATACGCATATTATTAATATGCCAAAGGCCATAATTCATAACTTTTGGAGCATTTGTTGTCATGTCAAACTTAAAAAGGAAATGATTGTCTTCCTTGACCGAGATCTACTTCAAAGCACTATGCTTCCAATGTTTACATGCCATAAGTTCAAAGGAGAGAACACAAGTCTTTTGTCTAAGAAAAAACCAATCACGGTTTAATCGCATTTGGCTTTTCCTTTTCGAGGAAGTTCCACAAGGGAGCCACTTTATTGTGTCATGTTTCCCGTGATGGGGGAAAACATTTGAGAAATGAATTCAAAGAAGAATTGCTTAGTACCTGCCTTTAAGAGCACCTAAAGAAGAAGGATCTAAACCTATAATGTAGGACAAGTAAAGTTACAAGACAACTTGGAAGAGCTGAGAAGAAGATAAAGGAAGTAGGACCATATACCAATGGAGTTGAAGAAAAGAGGAGGGGGAAAGTAGAAGGGCTAACTCATGTGTCTGGTTTTAGGAGAACAATTAGTTAAACATGAGGGTAAAAAGGAAACGGAAAGAAATTAAAGAGGTGAGTAATTTAAAAATATGATACTAAAAATAGAAAACAAAGTTGAAAAGAAAAAAACAAACAACTTAGGTAAAAGAAGTATGGAGAACTAGCAGATAAAGATAAAGTAAACAAATAAGAAAAGGAGAGTAAATAACAATATATAAAAAAAGAACGGAGAAAAAGGATTAAGATGAAAAAACTACCAAAATTCAAGACCAAAGATGTGAAAATGAATAAACAATGACCAATTGAGAAAGATAGACGAGCAAAAAGAAAAGAGAGCTAGAACCAACTGAAAAATGATTTTAAAAAAACAATATAAAGTGTGATCTAAAGAGGAGGAAAAACTAAAAAAGAAAGAACACACCTTTTATTAGGTCAATCTTTCAAATATTGCATGCTAGTAAATATAAAATTAGAGTGATATATTACAGCGGTCACGCTTTAGGTACTGCCCGGCAATATATGATTATAATTTAATTATATAGTTGTTTTTTAAATACATTTTAAATATTTTTCGTAAATTAATTACTTTTATTTTTATTAATTAATCTATAATTTTATTTAACATGTTCAATTTAATTTATAATAATTAATATAAAATTTTATATTTAAATTGTACCATTGAAATGATTAATAAATTATTATTTTAAATCTAAACTATTTCACATATTAATAATTTTAATATGTCTATTTCTGGTGTTTAAAAATATTTTAAAATTATTATATCTATCATATGTCCACACAAGGCGGCCAACAACTAGTTATTATTATACATCTGCGGTTTACAATTCTATGAAAATCTGCAAACATGGAAAAGTAACCCTTCCTTAACCATATAAAATGGAGTTTTTTATTTCAGCTGTTTATTCTATATGGGCAAATTTTGGCGGTTATCAACTACCACATTCCGAATTATGGGGCGTATGTATATAATATCAAGTTAACCGTCCATTGGAAATTACTGTTGCATTAACACACAATTTGGTGGGAGGTGAAATGCCAGACTTGTGAAGGCCATGAAATGCCAAATCACTGTTCATGGCTTGAGTTCTCAACTGGATACTTACGACTAGCACATGTTAATCTGCAGTAATGGGTAAGTTAGTACGGGAAAAGGATCTGCGAATAGAGTCTGCTTGATGATTAGTTATATAGCCACGCTAAACAAAATGATTCCCTCCAGCCAGAGTCCCTTCCTTGCAATTGGTTCTTGCACAAACTGAACTTGTCTCACATGTTAAGCAGCTCCAGCTTTAGGGGGCTGTTTAAAGAAAAACAATATGAAGAAAATATCAACTGCTTGTAATTCAGAACTAGGGAGATAGTTCACGAGATTCAAATGATATATTTGGTATTGTTTCCATACCTTTTTAAGGGGTAGCTTCGAATTGTTTGCTGAAATAACTGGTTTTAATATCTCAAATGAACATACCAGAGATTCGTCCACGCTCAATAAAGCGCCTGCGTTGTCAAATTCCCCACCATAATTTGGAGCTGAAAATATTGTGACTAGTCTTCGTTTTGCGAAAAACTCGTATCCGTCCTCCACAACCTGTTTACAAAGAGTAAAAATATTAGATATGGAGGAGTAGGCTATCAATATTGCCCGGTTCTGGGGCCACACCTTTGATTCAGTAGATGTTTTAGCATATTCCAAGGGTAGCTAAGTTGCTAGATAGAGATTTAGCTTTCAATCTCGTACGGCTGTTCGGTTTAGGTATTCTTCTATTTCACTGTCCTTGAAAGTCTTTCTGTATAAAAAATTTAATAAAACTAAAGTTTCTCAAACATAATTCTTCAGCACTATTCAGACTATTTAGATAAGTTCCTTAGATTAATATCTTGCCGTAGAATTACTGTGACCTGAGGCCTTCTACCGACAGTAGAAAGAACAAGTTGCACCCGACAGTGAATTACTAGAGCGACGTCTGAATGCTTGCTTAAGAAAAAAAGGTTTACCTGATGACCTCGGCAAATCAAATCAAGGTCATTCTTCTCGATAAACTCTGCAACCTTGTCAGATCCAAAGGTCCAAGAAACCCCACGATCACTGTCTGCCCAACCCTCAACCTTAGGATCAGGATCAGACCAAAGGATGTCACATAAGAGTCCATTGTCTGGAATTTCAGTAGGCCTTGAAATTTCCTTTATTTGGTCCAAAGTTTCCATTTCAGGAGACAGTCCTCCATGCATACACAGTATCTTCTCATCAACAAGTGCAGCCACAGGTAAACAATTGAAGCAGTCCGTAAATATCTTCCAAAGCCTAACATTAAATCTCCTTTTACACTCATCATAAAATCCATATATTCGATTGATCTTCGCATCCTCATGGTTTCCCCTTAAGAGGTAAATTTTATCAGGGTATCTGATTTTGTAGGCCAGAAGCAGACAGATGGTCTCCAAATTTTGTTTCCCTCTATCAACATAATCTCCAAGAAACAAGTAATTTGCAGAAGGAGGGTATCCACCATATTCAAATAGCCTCAGAAGGTCTTGATATTGTCCATGTATATCACCTGTAACAGGCCAATCAAATTAAATATACAAGGACTTGACATTAAATTACAGAAAGTGAAGATGAACAAACTTTTTCTTTTTTTTTTGGCATTTCAGCAAGGCTTGTATTCTCTCGAGGAATTGAGAAGAAAATGCAGTGAGAACAAAATGACTGATTAGTAGATATCGGTATCAATGTCTCTCCTGTCAAATCATCAAACTACCAGAGTTTACCCGAAAATTATTCCCCATTAACATGACCCTCCAAAATTTAACGGAAATTGTAATCAGCCAAACCTAAATCCATATGCAAAACTCAAATGCAGTTCCATATGATTCATATCTACAGACTGTCCCAACACAGAGGCAAAGTATAGTTCACTACTAGTTCCTCGTAAACTCAAATCAAAAGATTGACAAGCCAAAATGTAATGCTTCATCATTCGCAAATCCTATCACCGCTCTCATCCAAAAATCTTTTAAAGAACCCACACGAAAAGTATAGGACCACATGATATCAAATAAACATAGAACATCACAATAAAATACAAGCTAACGAACAAACGATCAAGAGCGTAAAATAAATGCTGACCACATATGCGAATAGGAGCCTTTAATTCCAGCAGATTAGGCTGAGAAAGGAAGATTTGGCGTGCTTTAATACATAATTGACGGATCTCTGCCTCAGATAACTGCACTTGCTTTCCTCCTTTACCCTCCAACAGCCTCCTTATTATGTCATCCAACACTCCCTTATCCATCATTCTTTCCATGGACATCATCATCATCTTAATCTCCAAATAGAAGCCACGCACTTTCTAAATTTATATGAGGAACGAGAATTTAATACGGAAAAAACTTTTAAATGGATGAAAGTTCAGACCTTTGAGGTTAAAAAGAAGAACCCAGATAGATTTCCATTTTAAAACTGTGAAATAATAGGATCAGAAACCAATTTGTACAAAGAGAGAACAAAGGGTAAGCGTTAAATTGATCGAAATCAATCAGAAGACAATCTACGAGAAAATGATACGAACTATTGCGGGAAAAGAAAAATATTCAGATACAACATAAAACAGGATCAAATAGCCGACCGATTAAAGGATTAATAACTCAACTACAGAGTTATACTTAAAGAGGAATCAAATGGCCACTTTGTAGACATAGGAGAAGGAAAAGAAGAGAGATGGAGAAGCTAGAGATAGCAAATGGAAGAGAGAAACAGATGAAAGATATGGGTTGTTTTCTGTTGAATCTCTCTCTCTGTGTGTCTACACCCATATTTTATTATCTCTAAAAAGTCCTATTTTCTTTGCCAACTGCCAAGAAGAGTCAATATCGGACGTTGAAACCTTCAAACTTAGGTAACTTATACAGTGGGAAAGTGGCCTTTGCAGCTGTTGTGGGAATAAAAACCGCGTATATTGAATAATCTGTCAATCCTTGTCATCTTAAGGCCTCCTTTTGGCTTCTCTGCTATGCCCATTAAATCCCGTTCCCATGACCGGACATGAGTTTCATGCATTGCATGGAATTTCCACTTGTGGTGAAGTTCAATCAAGAGTTTCCGAGGTCGGTAAGGAAGCATAGTAGCATCGGCGGAGAAACCGTCTTCGTTCGGTTCGGCAGAAGAAAGCCGAGAAAACAAATTCCGAAACATCCATTCCTTAGTCCTATCGAAGTTCAGTTTTTGACTTTAATGGAACCAAACCAGATACTGAGTTCCAAAGAGTAGTAAAAGATAGTTGTTTACCGTTTTTCTTCTCTACCATAACGAATCAATGCAGATCTTAATACGGCAAAGAAAAGAACTATAAAATCAAAATTTTCAATAATACAAATTAAAAGGACAGTTGTCGCAACTGAACGTGGAGGAACTCATGTCCAGTCATAGTTATGGGATTTGATTGACATAACTGGGAAGCCAAAAGGAGGCCGTGAGATGACAAGTATTGACAGATTATTCAAAATACGTTCCAAAATAAGGCACCAAATTGAAATATTGACCTATTTTATTTGGTACTGGTACCGCCAGTATTTACAATACTAACCAATATCAAAAAAAATTTAAAAATTAAGAGTATATTTACAAAAACTGAAAAATTTTAAAAAACTCCCCCTTCTTGTAACCGACTCTGCTCCTCTCTTTTTTTTTTCCCTCTGACACTGTCAGTTTCTCTCTTTTTCATCATTATCTCTTTTTTATTATTAATAATATAATATTTAAATTTATATAATAAATAATAGTTATATATTTTTCAAAAAATAATTAA
>JAOQMP010000007.1:6574128-6584379 GCA_027563575.1 Erythroxylum pedicellare
AAATTTAATTGATTTAATTTAAAGCTATAGTTTATATATTTTACTAACATAAATAAGAATCTAATAGGATACAAACAAAGAATGATTGAAAAAAATAAAACATAATTTGACTAAGTTCATTTTAATTATAAAATTTTAAAAATGATCTTATTAAAACCTAATTGATATTTAATTAAAATTAATTACAATTCAAATTAAAATTTAATCATAACTAAATTAAGTTATTAAATAGATGAAATAAGGTTATAGATATATGTTGACTATAGATGAGTTAACACTCTTGACATACTCCTCTTTATATTATTAGAGGTTGAATATGTGTATAGTTACGATAGTTTTTATATTAACTTGTAAATTCGAGAGGAGATGTAAAAAAGAAATCAAACTTGACAATAAAGTAAAACCTTTTTATTCATGGTTATTGTATTTATATAAGTATATTATACAATTAAAATAATCTTAGCTTTTAGGAAATTATGAAAACTTTTGTTTATTATATTAGGGACATGATGATGTGATCATGTGTCGATTAAACAATAGTAATATCAAAGTGACCTTTAATTCTTCTTAGGTTAAAAAAATCCTATTGAACCTCAAATTTATACTAAAATACAAATGTGGTCATAATATTTATTAGTATTTAAAACTAGTCTAATATTTTGATATTCTCACATGTTCAACTACAGATCGACAAAACATTTCAACTTTTTGCCTATAATCCTTTCTATTTTGTATTTCTTGAGCTAGTCATTCGCACACTCCTTGCCTTATGTATGCTCAACTAATATATGTTCTCCAATGAAATCCTTACTTAAACTCATATATTGAAAGCATAGTTTTAGATTGTTTTTTGGTACTTGACAATGGTGAGTGGTGGGAGAAGGCATTCTATACTTCCATTCCCAAAGAGTACAAAGAAACCACATTATTTGGTGAAAAATTTTTCAATAACCATAATAATTGCCTAAGACTATTTCATTTCTCAAATCCCTATTGGTATTTTGGTTATTCCAAAACTTGGTTAATTCATATGTCTGTTAGCTCTATAAGTCATATGCTTTTCTCCCATTAAGTTATATGTTTTTGGGCCCCTTCATAATGACCAAAACGTTCATCATCATTTTTATTACACTTTATTATACCTAAAACATCCATCGTTATTAACCAAACATCCATCATTAATGTTTTATTATACTTTATTATCCAATAATTATCCAACAACGTTATATGTTAATGACCATTATTATTATTAACTTTCTTTTATTTTGTCTATATATATCTCATCTAAAAGACAAATGATTGCTTTGCTTTTTCATCTATCCCACATTTTGTTGTTCCTCCTTCCAACGCAAGTATCTCCTTCTTCTACAGATAGCTGCTTCACGTCTATATATTCCATCATAATTTATCAAACACATATCTGTTGTATTTTACATTTTTATGCTTTTTTGCTTCATTCATAGAGATAGTTCCTACTCTACCCTTTGGAGTGCACCGAAGCTAGTGGAGATGGTGTTTATCTTAGGGTTGGATCCTGTTGTCCTAATGCACCGTAGAGTGTGAATTTCTGACTTGGGGCAGTAGTTTTCATGACACCTTGCATTTTCAAATAAGTTGTTCCGCTTTAATTATTTATGCTATTTTACTAACAATCTAAGTTAGAAAATTATTGCATTGTTATCATTATTCATAAAAAAAATTATTGAACTACTACTACTTGATGGAAATTGTTGCATTTTATACTGTTTTTCGACAATTCTTTTGGTTATGCTGCTGCGTGTTTATTTCAAAATATTTTTTTGTTCTTATTGCTAATTGAGTATTTCGTGTGATACATATTTGTTATTGGATTCAATATGTCATCTACGAATAAGACTAATATAGGTTATGCACTTACTGTTCCCCATATAGGTTTTGCCTCTATTACTGTAACCTAGAGAATTATACTTGACTTAACTAGATTAGAGCCTCTAGATGGGAAAAATTTTAAACGATGGTTTAAGAAAATCCTATTTTACTTTCAACAATATGAAATTGATTATGTACTGTTTTCAGAAATTCCTAGTGACAATATTGACCCCAAGACATCTAAGGATAACTATACCGTTAAGGAAGTGTTGTTCAACCATATGATTAAGCCATTGTTTGATATCTACTACAAGTACAAAACTGCCAAGGAATTTGGGATTGTTTTGAAGTAAAATATAGGATGGATGATGTCGATACTAAGAAATATGCAATTGTTAGGTAGTTAAAATTTATCGTTATTGATGATAAGCCCATTATGGACCAATTACATGAGTATAAAAACCTAGTTGCTGAAATCTTTACTTAAGGTATAAACATGTATGAATTGTTTCAATCTAATGCCTTTATTGAGAAACTACTTGTCTCATGGAATGAGTATAATAACCAGTTGAGGCATAAGAAGAAATACATGAAGCTTCAGGAGTTAATAGGACATATAATGATTGAGGATGCCAACCATACATAAGATGTAAAGCCCCAAATTATACCCTAGTTGGAATGTTACATGTTCATGAATGTACATGTATGATAGGTGTTAAAAATTATGATATGATTGAGAATTACATATGACTTGAATTTTGGTTTAATGGATCAAATTTAGTGATTTGGAATAAATTAATATCATTATAGAATTGATGTATTAAAATGTACATTTGAACTAGGAAAATTGTCAAATGGCAAGATAAGTTGATATGTGAAAATTGAAATGACTAAGCCTATAAGTTAGTTACATTTGACATAGTTGATGCATTGACATTTGGCAACATTGGTTGAGTGACAAGTGATATAATTAAATTGTGACATTTGACAGCCTCATAGAAGAACATGTGTGATAGCTAGGGAGAGGACATGTGGCTTGTGTGCTTATGTAACAAATGTCCTTAGAGTAAGATGAGTCATCTTACATATGACATGACCTTATACATTGGCTAGTTTCTTTTGTAACTCTTCCTTCTCTTTGCTCATTCGCAACCGAAACTCTTACTCGCTCTTAACTTTTGGAATTTTTCTTGATTTTGGATCAACTTCACTTGGAATCCTTGTAAGTTACTGCATTAAGAAGTAAGTCTTGCTGTTTTCTGTGTTATTGTTTTGTTGGTGCTGAAATTTGCACCTTGGTCTAGGAATTGTGTATGGTTGATTGGAAAACTAGTTGGTTTGCCTCTTTAGAGTTGTTCTTTAAAGTTAAGAAGGTAAGGGAATTCTAAACTTGATAGCATGTTGTATTATAAATTATATGATGTTTGAAATGGATAGAATATGTACTAAATTAGTGATGAATTGAGATCTGGAACATGATAGTTGTTGATAGCTTTGGCTTTGGATGTTTATGCATGAAAGATCATAGATTGTGAGCTACCTTATGAATGATTTGTGAATTGGTTTGTACATGAATTTGATGAGCTATTGAAGCATGAATAAGGCAGAATTGAACTGAAGTTGATGGACTTTGGTGAAGGTGTGTCGAATGGAAGTGAAAAAGTCAAGTTTTGGAAACAAATTGGAGGTTATAGATGAGTGAACCTGAACCTTTGGTTCACTCATCCCACGATCATGGGATTTATAAGGCTTATTCCCATGGTCGTGGGAAGTACTTAGGAAGTAGAAAATGTTGGTTTTAGACAATTGTTGGACTATATAAGGTTAAGGTACTTAATAATGGTTTAATTGGACTTAATTAAGGTATAAAATGAACCTAGTTTGGAGTATAATAATTTAATTAAAGGTTGAATAAGATTTGGATTTTTAATTGAAGTAATAACTTAAGGAAGGTGTTATTAGATAACAAAGCATCTAATTTTGGAACTTATAAGTTGCTAAAGGAATGAAGTTTATTTATGAATGCTAATGTGATTTAAAGAACAAGAGTAATGTGTCAGTTATGAATGTTTGTGACTTAGGAACTTGTGTGAATGCATGTAAAGTGTAAATACTTAATGCATTCATTGGTGCATTATTACAAATGCTTATGTTTATAAGGTATGATAAGTTTGTGCAACTGAGAATGAATGTGTTCAATTTGGGCATAAGGAGATGAATTCATACTTATGCATTATTTCATTGTCATGTGATTTTGATATTGTGATAATTTAATGGAATCTAGCTTTATTAAGACTATAAACGAACATTGCGTTTTTAATCAAAGTAGTTATACAAAAACAATTGTCCAATTCTAATACAAGCCCACTAGGGAGCATCAATATATATGTTCCTATAACCCACTCATAGGTCCGACTCTCCCTTGTTGAGTTGTCTACTATTCCTGAGGCCCTGCATGTCAATACAAATGTGTGAGCCACAACTAGTATCTAATACCCATATGTTGTTATCAGGAATAGTATGAATATCAATAACATAAATACCTAAAGTAGATAAGGCATCAAATGCCTTCTTCTACTTCAAGGACTCTAGATAGGCCTTGCAATTTCTCTTTTAATGGCCATCTTTGCCTACAGTGGAAGCAAATTCCCTTTGAGGCAGTCTTCTTTACTTTTTTGACACATCCCTTAGGCCCTGCAGACTTCTTCTTCTTTTGGCTCTTTTTTGTCGAACTAAAAGAGTCCACCAACATCACAATCTTGTCCTTGTAGATAGATGGCTCAAATGCCTTGAGCATGTTGACTAACTTGGGAATTGTGTTAGTTATATTATTCATCCAGTAGTTAAGAAAAAATGGTGAGTAACTATCGGTTAAACCTATCATAATTAAGTTAATACCTAATTCATGATCCAAAAGAAAACCCAAGGATGCCAACTGCTCGATGTAGCCATTCATCTTTAGTTTATACTGCACTGGAGATGTTCCTTTAACCATCTTGGAGCAAAAGAGCAATCGCGAAGTCTCGAACCTTTCGAACCTTGATTACTTATCAAAAAGCTCCCTAAGATGACAAATTATGGTATAAGCATGCATAGCCTTGTGCTGCTTTTGTAGCTCTAGTGACATAATGGTTAGCATAATACAACTAGCCATCTTGCTATCTTTGAGATGCTTCCTATATGCCCTATGACCATCATTAGAGGCATCAACAGCATGGCAATCGGAAAGTGGTTCTTCCAAGACATAACCAAGCTTGTCAGACTTAAGAACTATTCTCAAGTTCTTAAGCCAGTCAAGGAAGTTTGGTCTAGTCAACTTGTTAGCTTCCATCAATGATCTTAGATTCACACTAGTGCTCATGGTGTTCGCTCGGGCAATAGCAACCTTTCTTAAAAGAGAGAAAAATTAGAATATACTTAAATGCATGTCTATAAGGACTTTAATAACACGCATTATAGCTCCCATTATTTTCACAAATTTATAACCCTCAATATAAATATGAGAGAACTCCTAAGAATTCTCTCATGGGTTGATATCTAATATCCCTAAGAATGACCTTTTTTTTGCCCAACAAGCCACCTTAGTTCAACCGGAAGATATTGATCATACCAATTGCATCTCCAACACAACTATTTAATCTAGTGCTATCAACTATTGATGAGTGCACACTCAATGGGCTTTCAAATCTTGACACTTGTACATCTAATATACACTACCTAACTTCACCTCCATCCACATTGATCTTGGGTTTGCCTAACAAACAAACGCTTATAGTTGAAACCGATCCATTAATCTAAAAATCCTATTTCCATGGTTCGAACATATTCGTGTAAAGCAGGCTTGGGTTTGCCCAATAACTCTAACTTTAAAAATACACTGGTTCTCACCATATTAAAGGAAGAAATTAGTTTAAATATTCTAAATGAGGGGTTTGACTAAGGTCTCATCTAACTTAGATGGTCTTATACATATAACTTATATATATCTATATAACTATATGGCATGATATGGACTACCCAATCAAATTGGGTCTAAGCCCATAATCATCCATCATGCAAGCCCACACATTCTCCTAACCATGCATTCTATAATGCATATATGTAAATACATCATTTTGGTTATGACATCTTATGCATCCTAACATGAAAGCCTAATCTAACACTTGGATTTAAGCCCAATCCAACACTTAGATTTACTATCTTCCTTTTATAACTTGGCTAAAAATGCTATTGTACGGCATTTCAATTGGAATTAATCTTAATCTAATTAATATGAATTCCTAATTCAAGAAATTAATTCATAATTAATTTACCTTAAAATAATTATTTGATGTCCAAAATTAAACAACTTTAATTTTGCCATATATGTAAAATTTTCTAGTCTTACTAGAAAATCTATTGCTCTACTAAAATTAATTCAAAAATAATTTCTATAATTTCCCAAAATTTCCAAAACATCAAATCATCATTCCAAGCATCTCTAGGTCGTTTCATCATGATCAAAATAATTTAGGAATCACCAAAAAATTATTATAATCGTCGAAACATCGATAAGACACCAAAAATGACAAATATGACTTCTAAAATTTTTGTGGAAATCAAATTTTGAGAAAAATCATTTAGGCATGCATCAAATATCAAATGAACACATTTTTATCACATATTTTTAAGGTTCTAGAACCGAAATATAAACATACAAAAACATCAAACAAAACAGATCCTATAATTTCTAGAAAACTGTCTAGATCTGGAAAGTTGTTTGATAAAATTAATGAAACTTTTCTAATAATTCTAGAAAAATTACAGAGGCATAAAAACATCCCAAGTATGTTCAAATAATTTTTCCAAAATAAAATTCCACGAAAATCATGTGTAACCTCATCAGTTTAGCCATTAGACAGATTTCATGCATGTTCTTGTAAATTCGAAATTAAATATTTTAATCACATTAAAAATATTTTCAATCACACTGAATCATTAACTTACATCTTATGAACAGATTGATGAAATAAAAAGGTGAAATTTTTTTCTATAATTAATTTCAAACAAAACATTACAGGACCCTAAGCTATCACAACTATGAAAACAGTTTTCACATGTCGTGTATTCTACATCTAACAAGGCACAAGATGACTTTTATACCACTATAAGGTTCCGATCATAGATCTCATACATAATATATATCAAATATATGTAGTAGAAAATAAAATGTAACCTTAAAAACAAGATCTACTCATGCATATAGATATACAAAACAAAAGCATGAAATGTACTATGTTTACATGCCTTTCTAACGATCTCCTTCATTCTTTAATCTTCTTTGTGTTGGGTTATTGTAAACCACAACGATTAATGTAGATCATCTCTAATGAACGTCCACATGAATATAGAAAGATTTTGACTAGGAGATGGCTAGAATTCTTTCTTTGAGCTAGCAAAGATAAGAACTCATGTGAAAGTTAGAGAGAAAAAGAGTGTGTGTATGTAAGAAAAAGAACCTTTCTTTTTCTTTTTCTTTTTATATGTCTTACAAACCAAAACCATCTCAGTTTTCTACACCATTTGGACTTCCATAACCCCCCTCAGTAATGGAAAGTTATGGGAAGTTAATGGTCATGAATAACATGCATTAATGGAAGTTATGGGAAGTTAATGACCACAAATAATATACATTAATGGAAGTTATGAGAAGTTAATGACTATGAATAACATGCATTGACGGAAGCCAACAACACTTGTTTCTAATCCATTCCATGCAACATTTTCTACCATGATTACTTCGCGATACAATCCCAAGGCACTCTCTCATATCTTGAATCACCATTAAAGACCATTTTACTCATCCTTCGGATCTCCCATTGTGTAACCCAATAAGTTCCCGATTATATCGCTAATTGGCCGAAAAGTCAGTGGTTTGACTACAAACCCTTCCATACACAATGTTGCCTTGTAAGTCATCCTTTCACCATCTATACCCCACTTGGTTTAGAGTATGGTCAAAGTGTGAATTCCTACTAGACTGACTACGTCACATCTAGTCTAAGTGTTATTAGATCTTATCTTGAGGATCTCATTACTCTATATATCGTTAAAGAGTCTCTTTATGAAACATATCTACTCTAGCCATAGACTACGGAGTAATGACCCCGAAAAGAGGTTGGGGGTATTATCTCCTCCTATAAGGAGTGGTGAATCCTTTATTGGCTACTCAATTAACTCCGATTACCTTAAGCTGTACCCAATCACCACCCTATGAGTAACCCCTGAAAGACACCGATGAATAGAGTCAAAGCACAGGATCAGTATTCAAGATATCCGTGAGCACCTCAAATTAAAGGGTACTTGCATCATTGCTATGATGAGACTATCATTGACATTGGAATAGAATATCCATATGATTGTCTCATAGTAGGTCAATTTAATATGCTTACTACCCTTAGTAAGCATCTATATGTTAACTTTAAACAACTCATGTCTACAGCTTATGTAACATTAAATGTAAAAATGGAGTATTTAATAAAAACAAAAATTAGAAAAATGTTAAGGAAATGAAAAAAAAAACACTTCCCTTAGATTGCCTCCCAAGTAGTGACTTACTTATTATCATTGGCTTGACTCCATGTTTTTCTCCTCACATAATGTTATCAAGGTCTTCAGGTATCACTTCTTCCATATTTTCCACTAGAAATTCTATATTGTATGACTTTGGGTGATGACCATTGTATTTAAATGTCTTTTCAATTTTTACACTCTTTATCTCTACTGTACCATATGAAAAAACTTTATAAACCATAAAGGACCAACCTAACAAGAATGCAACTTACCTAAAAATAATGGAAGTCTATAATGATAAAGAAGCACTTTTTGATGAATGATAAAGCTTTTCCTTTAGATCATCTTATCATGAAAAACTTTATTCTTTTCTTTATATGTCATTGCATTTTCATACGAGTTGTTCTGCATCTCTTTAAACTCTTGCAATTGTAGGTTCCTATGCATTCCTGTCTTATTAAGATTCATGTTGTAGTGTTTGATAGCCTAATAAGTCTTATGCTACAGCTCCAGTAAAATGTGACAAAACTTCCTAAACACCAATCTATAAAGAGACATAACTATTAGCACTTTATAGTCTATTTTATGGGCTTATAATGCATCTTTAAACCTCAAACTCCAATCCTTCCTATTAGGCTAAACCATTTTCTCTAGGACCAACTTAATGTCTCTGTAGGATAACTCAGCTTGGCCACTCATTTAAGGATGATAGAAGTTGGAAATTTTGTGTATAATATGGTACATCTTGAAAAAAATCTTCCATTATTGTATTGTAAAAGTTTGTTCCCCTATCACTTATGATGGCTTTTGGAATTCTAATCCTTAAAAGGATATTATATTTGACAAAACTACAAATTTTGCATCATTAGTCTTAGTGAATTTGGCATCCATCTACTTGGAAATACAATCAACAGTAAGTAAGATATAATGAAAGCTAATGATGGAGGAAACATTCCCATGAAATTAATGCCCTAAAAATTAAAGATGTCATAGAGAAGGTTAGGTTTTGTGGCATTTGATTTCTATGGGACAAGTTACTCGACCATTGGCACCTATCATATGACTTGAAAAAGACGTTAGCTTTCTTCAACAATATGGGCCAATAAAATCCACACTCTAAACCTTATAAGTAGTTCTTTTTACTCCAAAGTGCCCTCTATAAGCATCCAGAAGGTTAAAATAGAAAACATTTCACTCTTAGGAATATATCTTCTTATGACTTGTCTTGGATCGGGAAAAGAAAGCATGCTATATTTTAAGAAACGGTAGATTTCAAAACTTTTAAGAAATCATTTTTCCCACGGAAGTTTCAAATCCAAATCATCATGCCAATCCATAAATGATATGGTATAAGGATAATAAAAACATAAACAATATGAAGAGTATTATCGACTCCTTTGCTACAGCTTCAAATCCTCGCTGCGCTATCCTCTCCTTCTTCTTGTATCCAAACCCTTTGTTTTTAAATCTTTTCCTTTAGCAATCTATCTTCTCCTTGATATTGTATCCTCAACCAATTTGATTTACCTTTTTTTCTTCAAGGACAACTAGGTTAACTAAATCCTTTGGTGGGAAAGGATAAGAAATGTTTGGAGGAGATTTTCTTTGAAGAAGATGAACAAAAAATGAGACTCTTTCACTTGGTAATTTCGGCTCACCCTTACATGAAAGGAGAGAAAGTCTAAAAAACTTGCAAGAAGTCTTTCTTACCCTATCAAATTCGGTTATGCATGGAATGGAAGAAGAGAGAGGCATCCAATGCATCACTTCTTTTATTAATCAATCATAAAGCAACCAATAAATGAGACTCTCTTCATTTATCTTTAAAATGGCTATATGAAAAGACCATAA
>JAOQMP010000007.1:6613674-6640682 GCA_027563575.1 Erythroxylum pedicellare
TTTATTATCCATCCTATATTGTTTCATTATATATCTCATACATAATGAATGCATGGTAAAGCCTAGGGTTGGCAATTATTCTAAATGACATACTATCACATATTATTAGCATCCATTTATCTCATGAATAATAACATTGCTTTTGATTGTCCATCCTAGAATATAAAAATAATTACAAGGCTCTTTGGCCCATAATAAAAAATCTTAGACTTGGATCTTCCACTTCGAACTCTTCATTCATATGACCCAGCCCATTTGATAAAAAGTGTGTAATGTAATTTTCATAAAACCGAAATTTGTCACTTTGAAAACAAAAATTCTAGCACTTGTTTTTCATCAAAACTGAAACTTTGGCAATATGAAAACAAAAAGTCTAGCACTTTTTTTTGTAAATCCAACACTCAAAAATTCCAGCACTTATGTTTCATAAAACTGAAAATTTGTTAAAACAAAAATTCCAGTACTTTGGTTTTCATAAAATTGAAATTTTGTTAAAACAAAATTCCAGCACTTTGGTTTTCACAAAACTGAAACTTTGCCAATACACCAAAACTATTACCCTATTCTTCTCTTCGATCCATGGTTGCTTCATCTTCAATATTACAGAAATTTGTACAATAAAAAATAAAAAAAACAGAAAAATAAAGCCAAGAAGGAAACATGACGATGATAAGCCACCCACTATGTTACAAACCAAACGAAGAAAACTTACAAGGTAAAGCTATATTCTACGGACAACCAAAAGAGCAAAACATACATCACATATATTTCTTTCACATAAAAATATACAGCATACAAAATTTAATTGCCAACCTATGCATCATATATAGGAACAGAAATCATGCAAAATAAAATTGCTCTGATACCAATTGTTGGATCGAAAACAAAAGCATGCAAGATTTAACTAAAATGGTAGATTTCAAAACTTTTTTTGAAATCAAAATGCAGCGAAATCAACATAAACAAATCAACATGTTTCAGCCATGCATGATATGGTAGAAGGAAAAAATTAACGTAAGAACAAGATGGCAGAAATATACCAACTACTTGCTAAAGCTTTGACTCCTCGCTTTTATATCCTCTCCTTGTCAACATATCCTCTCCTCATTATTGTATACTTTACCAATTCGATCTACCACTTGTTCTCTTTGGACAACTTAGTTACTAAGATCCTTTGGTGGGAAAGGAGAAGAAATCTTGAAGAGATTTTCCTTAGTTGAAATAAGCTAAAAATGAGACCCTTCTCATTCAAGTTTTGGCTATGTATGCAAGAGAGGTGAGAGTGATTCAAAAATGCAAGAACACCTTCTTCTTTTCTTGTTAATTTTGAATATCATGAAAGAAAGAAATGTTGTGCATCTAATGCATCACTTCATTCTTTAATCAATCATAAAGAAGCCAATAAATGAGACTTTTCTCATTTGTTTAAGATGGCTATTTGAAAAGACCAATAACCTAAATGAGACCCTCTCATTTTCAGTTATGAATGAAAGAAGGAAGAGAGAGTACATCAAATGCACCTCTTCGTTTATTTAATCAAACGAATGCTAAAAGGTTACATTACATGCCATCATTAAAAGATAACCATTAAACTATTTAATGATAAGATAATTACTCCATTTAATGATGATAAAGCATGATAAAAACCATATTTAATTTAGCAATTTAATGCTAAATGTGCAGCTGCACATTTAGCTATAAAAAATCAAAATATGCCCTCCCTTTTTTTTAAATAACTTTGTTTCAATTTATCCAATCTAATTAATCAAATCAAACTAAAGTCTAGCCCAATATTAAATGTTCATTTGGGCTTCTAATTAATAATTAATTAGTGCAAGCCCAACATTCAACCATAGGCTTTAAAACCTCTATTTATGTTTCTTACTTTTCTTAATAACCTTTTGAGAAGCTAAGTGGGGAATCTAATTGGACTTATATAATTCAAACTCCAATAAGCTCGGAATTAATTTAATCTCATTAGAATTAATTCCAGCTTATTAACCAAATGTTATTCCACTAAAGACAGTTAGTTGAACTCTTAAATTACTAACTATTATGAGAACACATATTTCAAATAAGATGTTCAATTACAAACTTTATTATGAACCATATTATAGCCATCTATACAATAAAGGATAAATTTACCGTTTTACCCTTATGTTGGTTTTTCTTCTAGATCTCCCGTTTTACTCTAAATGGTGATTAACGCACAAGATCTCATCTTGGTGTTGAGACTTAATAGATAGCTAGTCCATCAAACTACTGGCGTTAGTTTAATCACGAATCTCCATAAAACATTTAGATGTGATGATATCATTATAAACTCTTTATTTGAGTTAATGTTCCCTGATACATGTTTCAATTAATAATTCTAACATGCAGACAATGGATTGATACTCTCTAAAAATCCATTCCGATCATATCAAGAATTATAATGAAATACATACGAGTTCACCACTCATCATGATTGGGGTTCATAATGAAAGAATGCTAAAGTGTATGTTTTAAAATTAAAGTAACGACCTACTTTATTCTTTAAAAACATACTTGATTCCAGATTCATTTAATAGTGTCATTATCGATAGTCAACTATTATCATGATATGAAACTCATCATTCTCTTGAAGTAAACCCTTTTACTTACATGGAGATAAATTGCAACACTCCAGTCTAAACTATAATTAAGCGACCAACTTGATTTTTCAATTGTGAATCAACTATTTTAGATTCTAATAATATACATGTTTCCCATATATATCTCTATATATATGTATATTACTTACAAAAGAATTTTGGTACCTTATGATTAGATATATAATACTATACAAATAAAACCAAACTCTTTTATTTTATTAATAATAAATATTTTCATTACAAAAGTAACTGGAAGAAGATTAAGTGATATGTAAATACACTTGCTTTCTAGGGCACTATATTTATATAACTCAAACACATGCATCCTAAATAGAAAAATGCAAACTTAAATGCAAAGACTACCTCCCCATACTTGAACAAAGGAATGTCAATGTGCAAAAGAGAACATCCTAAACCAACAAACAACACCATAAAAGGAAACAAAACAAAACATAAAAAGAATAATAGAAGAGATTAAAGGTAAGATGGGCTTATGGTGGTGGTGTCGATAAAAGTGGCATGTTTTTTCCTCTCATCCTTTGGTCCTCCAGCAAGCTATGATTCACCATTAATCTTCAAGTAACCTCAAAACATATCATTGGGGACTTAAACAATAAGAGAATGAAGTGCGAACTAGTCAAACTAAACTAGATGTTATTAAATCAAAACAACACCATAATAACATAAAGACAAAAACATGAAAGATAGATATGCTAAGTTAAGGTCATTAGCTTGACCATTCTATATGTAGTCATAAAAGAGTGAGTGAAAGGCAAGAAAGTATTTCTCTTCCTTGTAAGAATGTCCCTCCAAAGTAAAGCTTGCATCTGTGTTCATTACTTAGGATAGCTCTAGGCACCCCAAATCGAGTAAAGATCTTCTTGATAAATCATTGCACCACCTTTCCATCATTTGTTGGAGTAACTATTGCTTCGACCTATCTAGACACATAATCAACTCTAACCAATATATAAAAGTCACTTAGGGAAGATGGGAATGGTCCTATGAAATCCAAGCCCCACACATCAAATATCTCCACCTCTGTGATGTTTGAAAGTGGCATCTCATCTCTCTTTAAAATATTGCCCACTCTTTGGCACCTATCACAACGTAATATAAAATCTCAGGCATCCTTAAACAAATTTGGCCAATAGAATCCACACTCCAAAATGTGAGCAACCGTCTTGTTTGCTCTATAGTGTCCTATATAAATTTAATTATGACGCTGAGTCAAAACTTCAAGCATTTCATCTTTAGGGACACACCTGCAAATCAAACTGTCAGCACATATTTTATATAACACAAATTCATCCCAAATATAGAGAGAACATTGAAATAAGAAATGCTTCCTTTGTTGATGCAAAAGATTAGAGGGAAGAATACCACCTAAGAGATAATTGGCTATATCTGCAAACCAAAGAAGAAAATGATTTTCTACCATCATTAAAGCCTCGTTAAGAAAATGCTCTTCAATTTCCTCTTCTTTTTCATTTTGTTTCCCTTCAAGCCTTGATAGGAGGTCTGCGACAACATTTTTTTGCTCCTTATGATTAATCTCAATGTTGAATTCTTAAAGTAGAAGCACCCACCGGATGAGCCTAACCTTAACATCCTTCTTTGTAAAGAGATGACATAATGCTGCATTGATCTGTATAAATAATTACTTGTGAGCCTAAAAGATAATTTTCACATGTAAATACCACTGTAAGTAACTCCTTCTCAGTGGTGGTGTAGTTCAGTTGTGTTCTTGTCAACGTCTTGCTAGCATAGTAAATTACATATAACTTCTACTCCTTCCCCTATTCAAGTACATAACCAATGGCATGGTTACTTGCATCACATATAATCTCGAAAGGAAGTGACCATTCTGGTGTTGTCAAAATAGGTTTTGTTGTAAGTTCCATATTTGACTTGTTAAAAGTCTCTAAACAATCATCATTAAACACAAAAGGCACATCTTTAACTAACAAGTTAGTTAATGGTCCAGTAATAAGAGAAAAATACTTGATGAACTGTCTGTAGAACCCTACATGACCAAAGACTGCTCAGATGCCCTTAATGTTCGTAGGAGGTGGAAGCTTTTCAATCGCTTCAATCTTAGCTCGATCTGCCTTAATCCCCTTGCATAAGATCATATGGCCTAAGGTTATTCCCTCTTGGACGATGAAATGACACTTCTCCCAATTCAAGACTAAATAAGACTCCTCGCATCTTTGCAATACTCTATCCAAATTAAACTAATAATGATCAAAAGAGTCTTCAAAAGAAAAGAAGTCATCCATAAAGTACCTCCATAAGTCCTTATTTATATTTGCAAAGATGGCCATTATAAACCTTTGGAATGTGGTTAGTGCATTGCATAGACCAAAAGGCATCCTCCTGTAAGTAAAAGTCCTATAAGGACAAGTGAAAGTGGTTTTTTTCTTACTCTTGTAGGTATATGAACATCTGATTGCATCCTGAATATCCATTAAGAAGGTAATAAAAAGCATGGCCAACCACCCTCTCAATCATTTGGTCTACAAAAGGTAATGGTAAATGGTCTTTCTTAGTGGCTAAATTAACCTTCCATTAGTTAATGCACACTCTCGAACTTGTGATGATCCTAGTGGAAATCTGTTCACCTTTTTCATTCTCCATCGCCATCATACATCCCTTTTTAGGCATACATTGCAGCGGACTCACCCACTCGCTACTTGAAATTGGGTATATAATACCTGCATCTAAAAGGTTCACAACTTCCTTCTTCACAACCTCTTACATGTTTAGATTTAACCTTCTTAGCCTCTCCCTCACTGTCTTGTATCCTTCCTCAAGGTTAATCTGATGCATCACCACATTAGGGCTAATCCTCCTAATATCATAAATTTTCCACCCTATGGCTCTCATATTTTCTTAATGGTCACTACTACTTTCTCTTCTTGCTCAACATCCAATTAGTTAGAAATGAAGGTGGGTAAGGTGTGGTCCTTGCCTAAAAATATGTGTCTTAGGTAAGAAGGTAAGGGTTTTAGTTCTAAAGTGGGAGGATTTACAATGGAAGGTAGTGTGGGTGCATCCTCTCTCTCTAACTTCTCTTGCTCACCCTCTTTACATAATTCCTCTTCACTCACATTCTCATCCCTATACACTTTAACAACTTTTTCAACTTCCTTCACACAATCATCCATAACATCAATCTTTATACAAGCACTTCTATCCACCGGCTTCTTCAAAGATTTAGTCATATTGAATTCAACCCGCTTATCACCAATTCTCAAAAGTAGTTTTCCTTTATGCACATCAACTAATGTATTACCGGTATTCATAAAGGGCCTACCCAAAATCAATGGACAATTCCTATCTTCTTCAAAATCTAACATAACAAAATCAACAGGAATTATAAATTTATCCATTTTTACTAAAACGTCTTCTACTAGCCCAAATGGCCTTTTGTTGGATTGATTCGTAAGTTGGATAAGCATGGAAGTTGGCTTAACATCTCTTAGCCCTAACTTTCTTAAAGTAGACAAAGGCATTAAGTTAATACTTATACCTAAATCATATAAGCATTTAGAAATTTCCAAATTACTAACAACACATGGTATAGTAAAACTACCTAGACTTTGTAGTTTTGAAGGCATTGTGTTTGTGATGATCAAACTATAATTCTCCATCAAGGTCACCATCTAATTGTCCTCCCAAGTGCGTTTATATGTCAATATGTCCTTGAGAAACTTCGCATACTTAGGCATACACTCCAATGCCTCCACTAAAGATAAATTAATTTAAAGTTTCTTTAACTTCTCCAAAAATTTGGATAATTAAGTGTCGACTTGACCTTTTCTCACCCTCTGTAGATATGAAATCTTAGGCTTGTAGGGTGGTGGTGGTATATATGTCTTCTCTTCTTCTTTTTCTTCCACATTTTCCTTTTGCTGGCTATCTTCTTGAACACCTGTCTCCTCCAATTTCTTGCCACTCCTGAGTGTAATCACTTTAAGTTATTCCATTAGATTGGCCTCGTTGTTACTCGGTAAGCTTCCTACATTCCTAGAAGACAAAACATTAGCAAGCTGACCTACTTATACCTCTAGGTTATGGATGGATGAAGCGTGGTTCTTAATAATCTGGTCAAACTTTGCCTCTATCCTCGTCTGACACTCTTCTTGTCTTCTTTGACCTTCCTCTTGACTTGAGAACTTTAAGCCCAATACGTCCATTAACTTGCCCATTTTGTTCTCCAAAGACCTGATAAGTTTATTTTTAGGTTATGTTTCTAATGTGTTTTCATGTTTTTTAAGTGCTTCTTTGTGTGTTTTAGTTCTAGTTTATTTGATCTTTAGTATCTTTTTCAACTTTTCTTGATCTATAAAGTGTTTAGTTGTTTCTTACATTATATAAGAGGGTAGTTTTAGAGCCTATTTGTAGGATAGATTGATGCACGTTGTTGACAAATTGTGTAGGTATTAGATTTGTAGCTATAGATATGGTACAGGTGATTTAATGACACCACTGGGTAGACTTAGAAAATTCAGATGACAATGAAATTTGGTGGAGAGGAAGGACAATGTGTGAGTAGCTTGCAGTTCAAATTTCAAGTCAATCGGAGGTCCGGAGAAGAAGTTATGGCCAAAAGAATGAAGACTGTAGAAAGCTATCAAACAGCACAAGCACGATCGTACAACCACCAAATGACCACATCTCTGTCACGATCGTGCTTGTGCACGATCATGCAAGTACTAGATGATCAGCTCTTTGTCACCCTCATGTTTGAGCACAAGGGTGACAGGTAGAACTCACCAAGATCATGTTAAACATGAGTAGAACTCGCCAAGATCACATTAAACACGAGATTTTAAGTGGTTTGACCCTCCCTTTGACATATATAAAAGCTCTAAACCTTAAAAGCCTCCATTCATCAGAAGACATACCAGAAATAGAAAAATTTAGAGTTTTTAGGCTAGTTAAAGAAGGAAAACACAGATTCTACCTTGGGAAAAGTGGTGACAAAATTAAGATTAAGAATTTTCCAACGTTTTTTAGTAGAGAGGAGTTCTTGACTTTACCCAACTTTTATTCTTTTCTCTTTATTACTTTTAGCATGAAAAATGTGGATTTTGTTGGATTGTTCATGATTATGAGTAGCTAAACACCTTGTAGGAGTTGTTCTTGAACTATTTATGGAACTCTTGTTGTTTTGGATGAAATGAAAGATGTTTTGTGATATTTATTGTGTTTATACCATACAATAGAACAAAAGGGTTAGTGTAGGTATTTGAGTTGGGTAGTGTAACGAGAGTTAGCTCCCAATGGACCTAATTAATATTTAGGTTTTCCAAATAGTTGAAGATAGATCTTATCTGTTTGCTTATAATCACCTATAGCAGTGTTTAAAATCTTGTTGAAGGATTAGGAGAAGTTGGTAAGTCTAGAGATATCATAACTATTTCTAATCCATTCAATTATTGTCAACTAGGTGTAATTGAACATTAGAGAATCTTGTGTCAAGCATAATTGGATCAAGAACATAAGAGGAAAGCAAAATAGGGATAGAGTAACTCCTAGTTTTAAACCGTGGTCACAAAATTACTACACTTTGCCTTAATTGGTTGTTCATTGCTAGTTTAATTAATTTTCATTTAATTTTTGGTTTTTAATCTTTTGAAATCATTCTCTTAAACAAAACTTAACCTAAATTGAGTGGTGTCTAACATTAATCTCCGTGGGATGATATATGTTTTTTTAACTATAAGTAATGACTCGTATACTTGTAGTTTTTAATGTAAAACTAATAGTTTGGTTTGCGAACTAACAAGTTTTTGGCGTCGTTGGTAGGGATTGATTTGTTTAGCATCTTGTTTAGTTTAGGTGACTTTGATTTAAAAGTTTTTTATGCTTTTTCTTGTGTGTTTGCAAGTGCATGAACACAAGGAGCACGAGAAGATCTACTGAGTTTAGTGAAGAAGAGTTATCTGACTTCATAAGACACGGAAGAGACCTAAACGCCAAGAGGCATTACAAAAGAATATGGTAGAAGAAGGAGAACTAGGAGGGGCCTAGAGAACACTGATGAACTTTATAAGGCCCGATTTTAGTCCAGAAGGATTCGAAAGGCCTACGATTCAAGTAAAATATTTTGAAATCAAGCCTGCAGTCCTCAACATACTCTAGAATGGTGTTTAATTCTATGGGTTATCAACTAAGGATCCCAATTCCCACCTAGCAAACTTCTTGGAGATATGTGATCCTTTTAGATTTTAAGGGATGTCTGATGATGCTGTGCGGTTAAGACTATTTCCATTCACTTTACAAGATCAAATCAAGGTATGGTACAACTCACTTAGTGCATCTCAGATTACCACATGGGAGCAAGTAGCCCAAGCCTTCCTCTCCAAGTACTTTCCTTTGAGAAAGACTACTCTGATCATTAAGGAGATTACAAATTTTTAGCAAAATGATGGGGAGTCCTGATATGAGGCTTGGGAGAGGTTCAAAGAATTACAACGAAGCTACCCACACCACAACCTTCCAAGGGAGTTCTTACTCTAAGCATTCTATAATGGTGTGAATCAAACTACAAGAGAGACAATTGATGAAGTTGCTGGAGGGTCTTTGATGAGGAAAACCATTGAGGCAGCTCATGATCTTTTAGAGGAGTTAGTCAATAACAGTTGCATGTGGTTAAATGAAAGGAGTAGGCAATTCACAAAGTAATAAAGAGGTATGATTCCAATTGATTTTGTTACAACCTTACAAGCCCAGATTACCGCTCTCACTTAGAAGTTGAATAATATGCAAGGAGCTTCTTCATCCATAGTCAAAGTTATGCAAACTCAATGTGAATTACGTAGACAAGACAACCATTGCACAGTAGAGTGTTTCTTGTTAAGAGCCAATGGCACAAAACAGGTAAATTACTTGGGCCAACTGCAACAAAGAGGTAATAATGCATACTCCAACATTTATAATCCAGGGTGAAAAAATCACCTAAATCGGAGTGCTAATAACGCAAGAGACCCAGTATGATCTCCAGGGCCTCCCAGATTTCAGCAAGATCAATTTGGAACCTTGGAGAGCAAGATGGATAGGATGATGGATATGATGAACTCGATCAACTCTAAATTGGCAACCTAAAAAGAGTATCAGAAACAAATGTTTGCAAGTCAGGATGTAATCTTGAAGAACCATGCTTTATCCATCCATAATTTAGAGGTTTAGGTAGGCCAACTTAATACCACCTTATTTTCTAGAAATGCAAGTAGCCTACTAAGTAGCATTGAGGCAAATCCAAAGGAAAAACTTAAGGTGATCACACTTAGGGGTGGTAAGCAACTGGAAGAACCAAGTGTGCAATAGGAGAGTCAAACAAAGGAGAAGGGTAAGGAGATAGAAGGGAAGAAAGAGGAAGAGCAAGAAGAAGAGAGGCCATATATTCCACCACCACCATACAGGCCTAAGCTTCCGTATCCACAAAGGGTGAGGCAACATCAGGTAGACACTCAATTCTCCAAGTTTATAGAGAAGCTAAAGAAGGTTCAGATTAACTTGTCATTGGTGAAAGCATTGGAGTGCACGCCCAAGTATGCAAAGTTTCTCAAGGACATACTCAAACAAAAATGCATTTAGAAGGACAATAAAACGGTGAGCCTGATAGAAAATTGTATTTCAATCATTTCAAGCTCCTTGCCATCAAAACTACAAGATCCAGGGAGTTTATGATTCCATGTGTTGTTGGTGACTTTGAATTTGCTAAATGCTTAGGTGATTTAGGTGCCAGTATTAATTTGATGCCTTTATCTATTTTCAGGAAACCAGGCTTAGGAGAAGTCAAGCTAACATCTATACTCATTCAACTTGCAGATCAATCCATCAAGAGGCCATTCAGAGTTGTCTAAGATATATTAGTAAAAGTAGATAAATTTATCATTTTAGTGGATTTTGTTGTGTTGGATTTTGAAGAAGATAGGAATTGTCCTTTGATTTTGGGTAGATCCTCTATGAATACTAGTAGGGAATTAGTTGATGTAAATGAAGGGAAACTTGTTTTGAGAATTGGTGATGAACAGGTTGAATTTAATATTTCTAAAACTTTAAAGAAACTGATGGATGGTACTACATGTATGAAGATTGATATTGTAGATGATTGTGTGAAGGAAGCGGAAAAGGAGGTTGCAGAAGTTGTTAAAGTGAATATGGATGAAGGTGTGAATGAAGAAGAGTTATGTGAGGAAAGTGAGTAAGAGAAGTTAGAGAGATCGGATACCCCTACAACACTCTCCCTTTTTAAGCCACCCACTTTAGACCTAAATACCTTCTCACTTGAGGTATACTTTCTTAGGTAAGAACCACACCTTACCCATCATTATATCTAAATCATTAGATTTTGAGTAAGAAAATAAAGTAGTAGAGACTATTTGGAAGTGGATGAAATCCATGGTGTGGCAAATTATTGATATTAGGGGGATGAGCCCCAATGTGGTGATGTATAGGATTAACCTTGAGGAAGGATGCAAAATAGTGAGGGAGAGACAAAGAAGGTTGAATCAACACATGCAAGAGGTTGTGAAGAATGAAGTAGTGAAGCTCTTGGATGCGGGGATTATTTACCCCATTTCAGATAGTGAATGGGTGAGTCCTGTGTAGTGTGTGCCTAAGAAAGGAGGCATGACAATGACGGAAAATGAAAAAGGTGAACATATTTCTACTAAGACCATCATAAGTTGGAGAATGTGTATTGATTATAGGAAGTTTGACTTGGTCACTAAGAAAGACCACTTTCTTTTACCTTTTGTGGACCAAATGACTAAGAGGGTAGCTGGCCATACATTTTATTATCTTATTGATGGATCTTAAGGATATAATTAGGTGTTTATATACCCACAGGATCAAGAGAAGATCACTTTCACTTATCCTTATGGGACTTTCACTTATCAGAGGATACCTTTTGGGTTATGCAATGCACCTGCTACATTCCAAAGATGCATGATGGCAATTTTTGCATACATGAATGATAATTTCATCGAAGTATTTATGGATGACTTCTTTGTCTTTGGAGATTTTTTTATGATTGTTTTTTTAATTTAGACAAATTGCTTCAAAGATGTGAGGAGTCTCATTTGGTTCTAAACTGGGCAAAGTACCATTTCATGGTCCAGGAGGGGATTGCATTGGGCCATAAGATCTCATACAAAGGGATTGAAGTGGATCTAGCAAAGACCGAAGTGATTGAAAAGTTACCCCCTCCCACTAACATTAAGGGTATCTGATCCTTCCTTAGTCATGTAGGGTTCTATAGATAGTTCATCAAGGATTTTTCCCTCATTGCTAAACCCTTAACCTATTTTTTAGTAAAAGATGTTCCTTTTGTGTTTACTAATGATTACTTAAATGCTTTTAACAAATTAAATAAGGCACTCATAACAACATCTATCTTGACAGTGCTAGATTGTCATTTCCTTTCGAGATTATGAGTGATGCAAGTGACCATGCAGTAGGGTGTGTACTTAGATAGCAGAAGGAGAAGAAACTACATGCTATCTACTATACGAGCAAGACCTTGACAGGCACATAACTGAACTACCCCACTACAGAAAAGGAGTTACTTGTAGTAGTATTTGAGTGTGAGAAATTTTGCTCTTATCTTTTAGGTTCACATGTTATTGTCTTTACAGATCATATGACGTTGATCTCTTTACAAAGAAGGATTCCAAGGCTAGGCTTATCATATGGGTACTCTTACTCCAAGAGTTTAACCTTAAGATTAAAGACAAGAAAGGAGCACAAAACGTTGTAGTAGACTGCCTTTTAAGACTTGAAGGGGAATATAAAGAAGAAGAAGGGGAAATTGAGGAGTGTTTCCTTGATGAAGCCTTAATGATGGTAGAAAACCCCTTTTCTTCCTTAGTTTGCAAATATTGCAAATTATCTCTCAAGTGGTATTCTTCTCTCTGATCTTTCTTATCAATAAAGGAAACATTTCTTATTCCAATGTTCTCATTACATTTGGGACGAACCTATACTGTATAAGATTTATGCTGGCAGTATGATTCACAAATATGTCCCTAATGATGAAATACCTAAAATGTTAATGAAATGTTATAGTTCTATTTATGCAGGGCACAATGGAGCAAATAAGACAACTACTTAGGTCTTAGATTTCATGGGACGATTCCTATCCTCCCTAGGTAACAAGTATATCTTAGTTAGAGTGGATTATATTTCTAGGTAGGTTGAAGCTCTGGCTACTCTAACAAACAATGGTAACGTGGTTCAACGTTTAATCAAGAGGATATTCACTTGATTTAGGGTGCCAAGGGAGATTATAAGTTATGGGGGTAGTCATTTTTGTAATAAGCTATATGAAGTTCTTTTGAGGAAGTATAATGTTCACCATAGAGTAGCTACCCTATATCATCCACAAACTAGTGGCCAAATGGAGATGGTGAATTGAGAGTTGAAGAAGATTTTAGAGATGTTAGTGATCACCTCAAGAAAGGACTGGGCTTTGAAGTTGGATGACACACTTTGGGCATATAGGACAGCTTTCAAGACACCTATAAGTACTGCTCCTTATATAAATGTATATGGTAAGGCTTGCCATTTACCCTCAGAGTTGGAGCATAGGGATTATTGGGAAACAAAGAAATTGAACAAGGATTGGAAATTTGTGGGCAAGAAGAGGTTGCTACAAATTGATGAATTGGGGGAGTTGAGATTTGATGCCTATGAAAATTCCAAGTTGTACAAGGAGAAAGTTAAGACGTGGCATAATGCTCTCACATCAAGAAGGAGTTTAGGAGTGGGAATTTAGTCCTTTTATACAATTCAAGACTTCACTTATTTCCTAGAAAGCTCAAGTCAAGGTGGAGTGGCCATTTTAAGGTACTTTAAGTATTTGATTAATGAGCAGTAGAATTGGAGATCCCCAAGGGTGAAGCCTTTAAGGTCAATAGAAATCGTTACAAGCTTTACATTGGAGGAGCTCTCTCCTAAAAGGGAAGTGATTACTTACCTTTCCCTTACTCGTCCTGATTAAATTGAACTTTAGTTAAGCTCATGACCTTAAATGAAGCATGTTTTTGTTAGTTCTTAGGGTGTTTAAGTTATTGCTGCTTGGTTTTCAAGTTTTCTCTTGCTTTAATCATGTATTTTCTTAAGTTTGAGTGTTGTTTTCTTGAGTTTGATTGTAGTTTTTTATGTTGAAATTTGAAATTTGCAAGTTTGGAGTGACTTCGAACCAAGTTGGGATCCATTTGGAGTGAATTAGGACATGTTTGAGTGAAACCACCAGGAGTGTACGATTGTCCACTAGCACGATCGTGACAGAACCATCCAGCCACCAGGAGTGTATGATTGTGTGTCAGCATGGTCATGACATAATCATCCAGTCACTAGGGGTGCATGATTGTGCAGGGTGAGTAGTAGATCTCGCCCACCCCTTTTAAAACCTTAAAATACATCTTCTCTCTCTCTTACCTATCTTCAAGAGATTTTTCTCATTTTTTCAAGTTTTCACCAAATCTTGTAAGTTTGCTTATATTTTTCATCAAAATCTTTACTTTTGTGTAGATTTGCGTTGTTTTTTTTCCTTTCCCCTCCTTTCCTCCATTTTTGTAGGTTTCTCTCTATAGCGGTTGTGTGTGTTCCTTCTTGAAACTTATCATGTTTCTTTTGTGATTTTTATAGGTTTTCAATCCATTATGCCTCTAAGAACCAAAAAAGTCATCCAAGCTTAGGCGGGAGGCTGAAATGCTGTAGGCATTATAGCTGACTATGATGGCCCTTTTCCCATTTATTCCAAGAAGGAAGGTGACAAGTATGCTCTTCTCAAAATTAGAACCATTCATACACCATGATATTTGGATTTTGGTTTGTTATAAGAAATAGGGTTGAAGGATAAATTGCTGAAATTTTGTAGTAAAAGTGGTTGGGGACAATATGTGCATATGGATTACCCTATTTTCTATGAACTAACACTTGAGTTTTTCACTTTCTTGAGGTTTGAATATAGTAAACCTAGTAAATGCTAGCTTAGACTACAAGGCCAGGATCGTATTTTGGATGAGAAGTTATTATGCTAACTCTTTGGTTTTTTTAAGCCACATGTAGACGATAACCATCAATACTTCTCATCTACTATTTATTGGCCTGATTTTAATGCTCACAATGCATCGAATGCTCACATTCTCATTCATGAGCGCTTGCTTTTGCACAAATTCATATGTTATGCTATAATTTCCAAAACTCAAAGCAACAAATACTCCATTAGGGAGTTTTTTTATTTGGTGCTTAGATGAAAAGATTAAGCCTAACATGTTCTCTTGTTTTTCTTAATCTTTGATCTAATATTTGGCAAGGAAGGGAACATCCATAGGAATGGGGTATTTAGCCATTGCTTTGGCTCAGCATTTTAAGATTGATCTTACTAGACTAAACCCTATTTCTTATAAGAATTTTGAAGCACGTACTTAAGATGTGTGGAGATACTACTACACCATAATACGGAGCTCCAAGATCCTCGGACATGCACTACAATTAAGCACAGGTTTTTAGGTGGAGATTCAAGTTCCAGACTTTCTCTAGAATCATTTGAATCAAGTAAGGAATCAGTGGGGTTAATATCTTGGGAGAAAGTATACACACTCCTGGCCGACAACAACAAAAAGACACAGTAACAGCTTGACCAAATGAATGAGCAAATGTAATTGATAGCTTGCCAACAACAGTACTTTAAAATAAAAATCCACAAGTCTTAGGAGATGTAAGGACTCCATGTGCCATCTCTAACCTCATTGCCTCCACCTTCTCCATAAGCTTTCTAAGCTCCCTCTTTTGTTGTTTTTGTTTTTCTTATTTGTTTGTTTGTTTGTTTGTTTCTAGCTCTTTTGTGACTGTTGCATTATTAATTGTTTTTTTTGGCCTTAGTAATTGTGTTCTTTGTTTGTAGTTTTCTCATCAAAAATTAAGTACAATGTGTCCTTCAAATGTAAGGAGGTAGCTTGGTAGCTAATTATTTGATGTTTGTGTTTGCATTGCATTTTGGCAGGTCTTGTAGGTTGCATATTAAGTTGTTAGTTCTAATTTTATCATTTTCCTTGCATTTGAATCTTTGAGATAGAAGTTGTTGCTTTGAGATTCTATCATAATTGTCAGAATAGGATTGAGTCATATGCTTGAAGATTGAATTAGGACATTTAGGCATAAGGTGAACCATGCGGATTGGCTTAAGTAGTTGGTTACATAGGCTTACTCATAAATTGATATTTGAGTGATTAGGTGATGTGTAGAAACATGATGGATTTTCATTTGAGCCTAAGTAAGGAGTCAAGCCTATATGACTCTATTCCATAGCCATATCATTTCCTTAATTGTATGATATTCCCATAGGTTGTACCCCTAGAACTTGCCCTGAACCAATTTGAATCTCCTAGATGCTTGCTAAATATAAATGATTAGGGCCCTCGTTCTTTTAGCCCTTCACTTAAATGAACAACCTATGTCATTATCCCTTATAACCCTTTTGATCCTTTGAGCTTTTTGTTTATACAAAACACCTCATTTTAAACCTTAAACTCCATTAGCCTACCCTATCACAAGTTTAATAGAGTGCTAAGTTTGCATTAGTTTGGGTTTCTTGACTACAATTTCTTTTTCTTTTTTCTGAGACGCTTTAGGTAGCTTTCTTTATACCTCTACTTTAAGAGCACATTACATCTAGCTACTAATGTTAGTTTTTGTTTCTTTATTATTATGAAAAAAAGAAGAAAACAAAAAGAAAAGGAAAAAGGAAAAAGGAGAAGAATAATATAAAGTAGCAATAATAAGTGTAGAGTAGTTAGTTATATCCATTTGCATATCTCAAAAATCATTTTATGTCCCTTTGCATACTTAGTATTCTATAAGTGCTTGTGATGATCCCTCAAACCCTTTTGACATACCTTAAACCCTAGCCCCATTACACCCCTTAACAAATTCCTTTTGATCTATTTGTGAATATAATCACTATGGAGAAGAATTGGTGTATTTGCAAGCCTATGGTAGTGTACTTTCATATGGGGAGTCTTGAGAGAAACATTAACCTTAGACACTTGAGGTTAATGAGTGAATTCCTCGAGAAAAATCCATTTTGAGTCTATGCTTACCTTTGATCGATAGTGTCATAACTTGAGTTTGTTTATGTATGCCAATGAAAACTAGTCATAATGTGTGTAATAATTGGACATTCGAGTGGCCAAAGTTTGAAAGACTGCATGCTCTTAATCTTTGTGATGATGAATTGATAGAATGGAATGGTTGTGTTTGATTTTGCTTGAGGACAAGCAAAGGTTAAGTGTGGGAAAGTTGATAAGAGTATTTTTAGGTTATGTTTCTAGTGTGTTTTCATATGTTTTAAGTGCTTCTTTGTTTGTTTTAGTTCTAGTTTATTTGATCTTTAGCATCTTTTTCATCTTTTCTTGATCTTTGTAGCATTTAGTTCTTTCTTTACATTATTTAGTGTTTGAAGGTAGTTTTGGAGCCAATTTGTAGGATGGATTGATGCACCTTGTTCATGAATTGTGTAGGTATTAGATTTACAACTGTGGATATGGTGCAGGTGATTTAATAGCACCACTGGGTAGACTTGGAGAATTCAGATGACAATGAAATCTGGTGAAGAGGAAGTTCGTAGAAGAAGTTAGACCCAGAAAAATGAAGAGTGTAGAAAGCTGTTAAATAATAGTGCACGATCGTGTAACCACCAAGTGACCATGTCTCTATCATGATCGTGCAATTACCAGATGATCAGCTCTTTGTCACCTTCGCGCTTGAGAATGAGGGTGACAGGCGAAACTTGCCAAGATCAAGTTAAATACAAAATTTTTAGTGGTTTGACCCTCACTTTGACATATATAAAGGCTATAAACCCTAGGAGCCTCCATCCATCAAAAGACATACCAAAATAGAAAAAGCGAGATGTTTGAAGGCTAGCCAAAGAAGGAAAACACAAATTCTACCTTGGAAAAGTGGCGACAACACCAAGATTCAAAATTTTTCTAGCTTTTTGGAGTAGAGAGAAGGAGTTCTTGACTTTATCTATCTTTTATTCTTTTCTCTTTATGACTTTTAGTGTGAAAAACATAGATTTTGTTGGAATGTTCATAATTATGAGTAGCTAAACACCTTGTAGGAGTTGTTCTTGAACTATTTATGGAACTTTTATTGTTTTAGATATGTTTATTGCGCTTATACCATAAAATATACGGGTGAGCGTGGGTACTTGAATTAGGTAGTGTAACGAGAGTTAGCTCCTAATAGACCTAATCAATATTCAGGGTTTTCTAAATAGTTGAAGAGAGATCTTATCTGTTTGCTTAAAATCACCTATAGGAGTGCTTAAAATCTTGTTGAAGGATTAGGAGAAGTTGGTAAGTCTAGAGATAGCATAACTATTTCTAATCCAGTCAATTAAGGTTAGCTAATTACGCCTTGAGAGAGGGTAAGTGAACATTAGAAAATCTTGGGTCAAATATAATTGGATTAAGAAGACAAGAGGAAAGAAAAATAGGGATATAGTAACTCCTAGTATTAAACTGTGGCCATCAAATTACTACACTTTGCCTTAATTGGTTGTTCATTGCTAGTTTAATTAATTTTCATTTAATTTATAGTTTTTAATCTTTTGAAATCAGTTTCTTAAACAAAGCTTAACGTAAATTGAGTGGTTTTCAACATCAATCTCTGTGGGATGGTATCTTTTTTTAACTACAAGTAATGATTCATATTCTTGCAGTTTTTGATGTAAAACTAATAGTTTGGTTTACGAATGAGCAAGACCAAAGAGCTTGCTGAAATCCAGGAGATCTTTGTGTTCTCACTTGGCCGCTTACATTGTTAGTACCCTACGAAAAAATTTGGGTGATTTTTCCACCCAAGATTGTAAGTATTAGAGTATAGATTGTTGTGACATCTTTGTGACTGACCCAAGTAATTGACTCGTTTTGTACTACTCACTCCTAGCAAGAAACATTCAGTTGTGCCATGATTGTCTTACCTATATAATTCATATTATAATACATAGTTTCGATATGAGACTACAATCTGTGCTTGCAAAGCTATCATATAGTCAAGTGGAATCATTCCTTTTTGCTTCTCGAACCTTATGTGGCCAATTGACCATATATAGATATTACTTGCTAACTCTTCCAAAAGATTGGGAGTTGCATCAATGGTTTTCCTCGTCAAAGACCCTCCTGCAACTGCATCTATTATTCCTTTTATGCTCTGAGTTACACCATTGTAGAATGTTTGCGAAAGAAATTCCCTTGAAAGCTTGTGGTGGGGGAAACTCCTTTGTAATTCGTTGAATCTCTCCTAAGCTTTATACAACGACTCCCTATCACTTTGTTGAAAGTTGGTGATCTCTTTGATAATTCTTGTTGTCTTAGCTAAAGGAAAGTACATAGCTAAGAAAGCTTGGGCTAGTTGCTCCCAAGTAGTGATTTAGCTTGCAGTGAGTGAATTGTACCATGCCTTTACCTGATCCCTCATGGTAAAAGAAAACAATCTTCATCTCATAGCATCATCAGACATCCCATTAAACTTGAAGGTATCTCAAATCTCAAAGAAATTGGCAAGATGGGCATTAGGATCTTTGTTAGATAGTCCATAAAACTGCATATTATTCTAAAGTATATTAAGGAGTGCTTGCTTGATCTTAAAATTATTAACCTGAATCGCTAGCCTTACAACTCCTTGAGGACTAAAACCTGGCCTCATAAAGTCTATCAATGTCCTCTCAGCTCCTCCTTGCTCTCCTTCTTTTGCCATACTCCTTTGTATTTGTTCTTTGTGTCTAGCTCTTTTTAGCTCTCTGTCGTGCCTTGTAATATCTGAAAACTCTTCTTCACTAAGCTTATTAGACCTTCTCATGCTCTTTATGTTCAATCACTTGCAAAAATGCAAGGAAAAGTATCAAACACTCTTAAATCAAAGTCACCTAAACTAAACAAGATGCTAAACAAAACAATCCTCGGTAACGGCGCCAAAAACTTGTTGATTACAAAACCAATTGCTAGTTTTATGCTAAAAATTACAAGAATACAGGTCATTACTTGTAGTAAAAAGTAGATATCATCCCACTGAGATTGTGCTTAGGCACTATTTAATTCAGGTCACGCTTTGTTTAAGACTCAAATTTGAATATTAAACTGAAAAGTAAACTAAATCAAAATAAATTAGCAACATTCGAATAATATAATGATGGAAATCCATCAAGAGAATTAATCAAGTTATGAGAGAGGGGATTTTACCTATCATTAAAGCTATTTAATCCTTTTATATGTTTATGGGGTGTCAGTTTTAAATGATCTTAGGGTTGATTACTCTCTTGTGTTATAATCATTCCCTAAATTGTAAACCCTAATCGAATTATGGACTTGTAATCTCTTAAGTCACAAAGTACCCACAATTTTAGTTAGTTCTAAAGCTCTCTAATAAACAATCAGGTCTCGCATGGAATCTTTGTCCATGAAATTATTGACTACATTGATTAAGTGGTCAATTATATCACTTAACTCTTCTTAATCTAATCTAATTACTTTTATCTAGTTCACCTTCTCGGTTTATTACCAAAATATGCAAACACATCAATCAATCACAACATAAAACTCAAGCAAACACAAATCAACTAGATTAACATTAAAGATAAGCAAAATCCTGAAGGTAAACTTAGAATATCATGAACAACTTAAAATCGATAACTGTACAACCCATCTCGATCTTACACATTTAAATGAATAAAAAACTAAATGGGGATGAAATGAAACCCAGGTTGTATGATTCGGTAGAGCAGTGGCGTAGCACCCCACTCTCGCAAGACACGTACTCGAAATTCTGAGTGATATCCTGGTCCGTGTCTCGCGAGGGTGGCATGCTAGCACACTAAGTCAGTCAAACACTAATCTAAAATGATTCATTGGGTTATGGAATTTGATTCTAATGATTTTATTGAGGTATAAACCATAAATATATATGATACTTACATGAGTTTGGAAATACTAATGGTTACATGACTAGAATAATAGAGCGATACCCGAGACTGTCATTAAGCATGCATTGTACATATTTCATATACACATCTATGCATAAAGGAATACTTATAATTTAGCAATTAAAAATGTGTGTATTGTATAATTTTGATATGCAGGGTGCACGTCCGCATTCAGACATTTCCAGATCTTGGAAGCAAATGCTAATCTGGAGCATACTGTGAGTAAACTAGATGGTCTCACTTAATTATTTGTTTGCTTAATTTCTGATTTGAATTGGCTTATGAATGTGACTTAGTTGTTGAATTCTGGACGTCGAAGGCCCGTGACTTGTGATGCATCAATGCGATATTAACGTGCTACTTGTATGTGAACATGAAGAAATAGGTGCTTTTAAATGTGATTTCCGATTGCCAGACTAAGTTCGATGATAATTGTTATGAATATGACAGCGAATATGTGAATGTGAAGCATTCCAATACATGAATGCATGAAAGTATTCCTTTATGCACAAATGTGTATATAAAATATGTACAATGCATGCTCAATGACAATCCTAGGTATCACTCTATTATTCTCATCACGTAACCATTTGTATTTACAAACTCACATAAGTATCATGTATATATATGGTTTATACCTCAATAAAATCATTAGAAACAAATTCCATAACCCAATGAATCATTTCAAAATTTTCCAAAATCTGACTTTCGGGTCTACTGTTCTTGATCATTTAGATAATAAAACTAGGAAATTTGAGAATACTTTGTTCTAGAAAATTGTTCCCCATTGTCTTAAGTTTCTGATGACATCAAGATCATTTAATTTGCTTTAGGATTCCAAAATTCATACTCCAAATAATTTTGGATTGTTCATATACTGAAATAGTGCCCTTCACCCAACTTCTACCTAGAAATTGAAATTCTTAAAGTCCAAATTAGAATTTGATTTCTTCAAGCAATTTGTATCCCTATGTCTTTAGTTTAATCCAAATTAAAAACATTCCATTTGGATAACTAAAACTCAATATATCACCAAAATGTCGAATCATGTTTATGGTGTAGGAAAGTTAGTCGCGGCAAAAGCCAGAAGTTAGTGGTGAACTTCTCCCTAGAGGAATTCTTGAAAAAATTTCACAAGTTCACCACGACGAACTTTTCCTAAGAGGAGTCCTAACCAAATCTCACAAGTTGGCTGCAGCGAACTTTAATAGAACCATAGCCATTTTTTCAACTTCATATCCGATTTTGAGACTCTTAAAAACAGAATTTAAAGTCGATGTCTTCATGAAAATATAGCCATATGTCTCTATTTTACTAAAAATAAAAAATAATTTCATTTAGATAACTAGAGAAAAAATTGTGGCTAAAAAACATAAGAATACTCAGTGAGTAGCATTTTCCAGATCATCTTCCAATTTTTATTTCAGATTTTACCCAAACACATCTTATACTATGATCATCTTTTCTACTTCATTTACTCCTCATTCTCAACTCCATTTCAACTCAATATCACTAAAAAAAATTCATGATCTATATTTGATCAACAACTCAAAAACAGAACATGTACGTATTCCATTCATAATTTATTTTTTTCTGCACTCCTTTCTACATCCGTTAAGAATTCATTCCAAATCAACTCTATATCCATTTATGAATCATTAATCATCACACATGTAAAAGAAATACATGACTCTATCCACATTACTCACTCATGTTTTACCATATACCCATCCTCAATTTATGACATTTAACCTCCAACTATTATCAAACATGCTTCATTTATCAAAGCCATGAAGAATAATGTTCAACTTACTTGATTAAGCTCCAAGATTCTTCAAAAATCTTCAAGATCTCTCTCAACCCTAGCTTCCTTATCTCATACTTGATCTTCACCTTTTTAATGAGGAATAGGTAGGGTCTTTTAGCAATAAGAAGAAGAAGACCATGAATCTTGAAGAAGCAACGTGCAAGAGTTGAACAAAAGTCAACATGATGAGGGTGAGAGTGAATGTCGAGGGTGAAGGAGAGGGATGGATAAGATGAAGAAATGAAGAAGTTGGAGGGGAGAAGTGTGTTTCGTGAATGTATAAGTTTTCACTTAGTGAATTTTGTGATTTGTATCAAATTGTGTATTCCGCAATTTCTATGCAATATGTATATGAACGATTTCATAATGTAATGACTTTACAAATAAAATGATTTATATCTGAAATGGGCTCAAGTGTTTAATGAAGTTATGATAAATTAGATAATGATTGAAACCCTTATGATTAAAAATGTTTATCAATAAAAGTATGGGCTCGAATTTGATTAGTGATTTCCGCATACGCGTGTGTTAATTTTTAAAAATTTTGTTCGTATTCATTTTCGATTTCTTAGTAAGATTCAAAATTTCTGAATCCTCAATTTAAGCTTTGTTCATGTGAAATTGATCTTAAATTTTCAATAGCTAATAGTACTTCATTTTGCCCAAAATTCAATTCAACATTCTACGCTCTTTATTGCATTAGATTTGATAACCTCAATATCCAAATTTGTGATACACTGCTATTGAATTTTTTATTTAACTGAACCCAAGTTTCTTATATCAATTGGCGACATTTTCATAGTTTTTATTACACTTCTTGGCTCTAATTTTCGAATTTTACACTTAATTTGACTTTTGAGTGCTTGCCTTTACTTTATGTAGTTTGAGAGTAAAATTGTCACAAATAATTAGTGATTGTACTAAATTAATTTTCTAGAACAATTGATACTGCAAACTACCATTTATTTTTATTGTAAGAGATTCAAGAATTAGAGCCAAGGAGTGAAGGTCAAATATGACAAGTCAACAAGGCAACAGGAAAGTTCGCTGCGGCGAAATTGCGGAGAGCTTTAAGGAAACATTCGCTGCGGTGAAGATTATGTCTACACCACGATGAAAGTTGAAGCTGAGTTAATAAAATCTTTCGGAAAAAGTTCGCTGCAGCGAAACCTTCAAATTGACACAGACCCAGACCATTTTTGGCAAAGTAACCCACTGTGCAACCCAATTCATCGACCCGTTTTGTGAAAAATACCTATTTTAGGTTAAGTGACAATGAGTGAGGGAGGTCGACACTTCACTCACAGTCTCCATCATCTATTTTCGGTCCATTTTGGGTATTTTTTCCACTGTCGATTTCTACTATGGGTATCTCCAGTGGGTTCTCGATTGTGAAGTCTCTTGGAGCTATACTTGGCCAGACATCTAGATTTTGAAGATGTAGCAATGGCTTAAGTTCAACGGGCTTAAAGGAGAGTAGTTTAATCCATGTTTAGCTATGATTTATAAACTCTTAAGTTTACGATTTGTAATTTGTAGTTGAACATTCTTGATTAGAGTTTAATCAAGTGTTGGATATGATTGTGATGTTTGGATTTCTTGATGTAGAACTTTGAGCTTAAATATATGAAGTCCTATATATGTCTATTTGTGACGTTGTTGAATCTTTTTTATCCTGCATAGTTGTGTCTAATAGTGAGTTGATTTGAGATAACAAAATGACTTGTTGCATTGACTTATCCACTACACACACTAAGGGCATTTAACAAGGTCTTAAGAAATGGAGTTCATTAATTAATACCTTAGACTTAAAGAGTTCTTTAAGGTTTATGCATTTGAAACTTAGTGATTCCCACTCCCATTGAAAATTGATTTCGAACTATGATAGCCAAAGCTCATTTTTAAAAGGATATCATCATCATTTGATCATTGTCTTTATCTTCCTACTTTTACATTCCCAAAAATCCAAAAATACTTTTGACACATTTTTCTTATAATTCCTTTGATTTTGTTAGGATTTCCAAAGACGAAGACCCCCTTCCTCACCAATTTAGCTTGCATTTCCTGACACATAAGTTAGCTTAGGTCTATTCATTTAGGTTCCAATTAAGTGAAATGACCCGAGGATGTAACCTATATTGCAATCCTTGGATTATATTTTTGATTTGACCTCTAAGGGTAAGTACTAAGTCTCGGATCAAAATGGAATCGTTGTTAGGGAACCAAGTGATTGGTTCTCTAGGTTAGCTTTTGTCATTTTTGCTACTAAGTGAGGTTAGGAACCTTTGTTTAGATTGCATTTTAGATAGTTTAGTTTCATACTTGTCAATAGTATAGGATTTCATTTTCTTTATTTAGCATAAAAATTTTAAAACATAAACAAACAAGATACTGAACCTTTTTTTCACCCACATAGTTTTGAACATTTCTTTGATTGCTTTTTTGTTACATACACATTTACTTGCATACTTTACTCTTACACTTACTTTCATACACATACGTACTTGCTTCCATCACATCTCGCCTTTTTGTTTGACTTTGTGTGCTTTCAAATAATTTTGTTACATTTTATTTTCATTTTAATTATTCCCGTGCATGCCTCGGAGAGCTAAAATTCTGCCTTTTTACCCCGAAATTGAGAGACATTTGAGAAAGAGTAGAAAGGAGAGAAGAGAAAAAAAGAGAAGTCAGGTAGTTGTCAAAGAAGAGTCTAGTCATCCAAGTAGTGAGAGTGAATTGATAGAAGGAGTGATCATGGCTGAGAACCCATCTTTTTTGCAAAACCTTAATTTTAATGCTAATCAACCTAGGAATGGTGATAATGGAGGTAATGGGGAGCAGGAGCAAGTTGGTGAGAGTAACGAAAATCAAAGAAGGAGAACCATTAGGGAAGCAACTACATCTAATAAGAACTATGACCCATTTATTACTGCTTGTCCTAATTTTGGCATGAATTTTGAACTTAAAGGATTGCTCATTAACTCTCTTCCTAAATTTCATGGCTTGACAGGAGAAGATCCCTACATCCACTTGCAATCTCTGTCAATGATTTGTCAAAGTATGAAACCTGTGGGAGCTTCACTCGATCAAGTATTATGGAAGGTTTTTCACCTATCGTTAGAGGGAAAAGCAAGGGAATGGTACATGAGCCTCCCAAAACATACGGCGAATGCCTATCACAATTGGGCCAATCTACGAAAGGCATTCCTGGAGAAATATTTTTCGGCCTCTAGAACATCATCAATGAGGAAGGAAATCTATTCAGCACAGCAAGATTGCGATGAGTCACTTTATGACTATTGGAACCGCTTCCAAGACTTGTTATCCAGATGTGCCCACCATCAGATACCTAATGAGAAACTAGTGCACTAATGATTGATCTTACAGCTTCGGAGGTATAAGATTTGATCAAAAAGATGGCTTTGAATCATCAACAGTAGTGTTAGAGATACCAGAGGAGTACATGAGTTGGGAGCTTCGACAGCCCATTCTAGGAGAATGGAGAATCTGGAGTCTAAAGTTGACTCTTTGGAGAGTAAAATGACCTCACAGTTGTCTTTCATCATTGCATAACTGAAGAACATGAATGTGCATCGACCAACACCTTCTATGGATCTTACTGCACCCAGTTGTGATACTTATGGGTCAGTAATGCACATATCTAGTGTCTGCCCCTGTCGATATGAAGAGGTGTCCGCTATATATTAGAGTTGTACTAATTGGAAATGGGACCCCTATTTGAACATCTATAACGAGGGATAGAAAGCAAATCCCAGGCTTAGTTAGAGGAATGAGGAAGGAAGAGAATCGAATAGATTTCAACAAGGTAGCGAAGCTGGTACATCTACATACCAGTTCCATAACCAACAACAAGCTCTAACTGTCCCATCAAAGGAGGACACCAACCAACTTCTGCATAATATGATGGCTCTGATTAAAGAGGAAAGGACTTTAAACAATAACTAGTTCAATGCAATAACCTCTCTTATTCAATAAGATTCCTCTAAAACCGCTGCTCAGTTTAATGCTCTAGAAAAGAGAATGGAGCAATGGAAGATGAAAGCTGAAAATATAAGCTCCCATGTCACCCAATTATCTAACAACATGAGTGAGAATCAAGTGAGAAGCAGTGGAGCTATCCCTTCCAATACCATTATGAACCCCAAAAGCTTGAATGCCATAACTCTCCGTAGTGGGAAACAAGTGAGGTTCAGAAATCAAGATGAGGGAGAAGATGAAAAGGAGATTGATAGTAGAGAATTGCCTTCAGCAACTAAGAGAGTTAAGAAGTCCAAAAGTTTGAAGGAGAGAACACTTTTAGCTAGAAAAGAGCCAAAGCAGTTGAGGAGTAAGGAAGCAAATTCAAAAACCGACCATAAATCAAGCAAACAAGGAGCCCAGGATGTAAATGACAAGGAAGTAAGCCTAAAAGATCTTCCTTTTCCAAATTCATATCTGCTTAGCAAAAGGATTACTGATTGTAAACATGAAAAAGATGTCATTGACTTGTTTGGGAAAGTAGAAGTCAACATCCCTTTGCTTGATCTAGTGAAAAGGG
>JAOQMP010000007.1:6640782-6675811 GCA_027563575.1 Erythroxylum pedicellare
AGGTTAGGAGCCTTTTATTTAGATTGCATTCTAGATAGTTTAGCTTCATACTTGTCAATAGTATAGGATTTCATTTTTTTTTGCATAACATCAAAATTTTTAAAATACAAATAAAAGGATACTGAACTTTTTGCACTTTTTATACTTAACATTTTTTATACTGAACTGATTCAGCACTTTTTATACTGAACAAATATGGATATTAAAATGAAATTAGTTTGATGCTGAATTAGTTAGTTAAGTGTTTGATGAGTTTAGATTGTTAATTGATGTTATAAGTTAAGGAAGGAATTGTTTGATATTAACGTATATGAATTTGAGAAAGTTGTTAATGGTGTAAGGATGTTCTTATGAATGCAAATGTGGTTCAAAGGACATAAGTAATGAATAAGGCATAATTGAATGAGAATTGGGAAATTTTGTAAATATAATACTAGAAAGGGATTGATGAATGTGTGATTGATGAATTGAGAGTAATCAAACTTACTTAATTCATAACCAAATTGTAAATAGGATATATACAAGCTATGATGAATGAATGAGCAAGATTTGTGAATAAGATTACATACCTGGGATAGTCAGTTGAGTATGAATTGATCATAACACATATACATATGTATGATTGAGTACTCATTTGATTAAAAAAGCTAGTAATGTGTAAATATGTGTGTATTGTATGATGTAGAAGAACAAATTGACCAACAACATCAAAACATTATCGGATTGTCAATGAAATAGTTAATCTGGAGCATACTGTGAGTTAACCTAGATGTTTTCTCACTACATTTGATTTGTTTTAGTTTAAATTCCAATTATTGAATTGTTACTTACAAGATTATGATAATTCTGGACATTGATAGTTTGAGGAGTCCAATATTTGGGAATATATTAGAAGTACTATCTACTTGTATGTGAATATGGAAAAATGAGTGCTCAAGTGAATGTTGAATGCCGAACTTAGATCCAATGAATGTGATAAATGACTATGCATACTGAATGGAAACGATTGATAGTATATTATGTTAAATGATGAATTTCATGACATTAATATGCATGATCAGATAAAGGAGTTATGACCGAAGTGACCAATGTGAAAAAGTTCTTAAAGCTCAAGAAATGTGTACACAAAGCCACGGGCTCAGTTATTAATGAGCCCGATATTCACAATAGGTATGGGACAGTATCTAAAACTAGCTCAATATCTGCAATGGATATGGGACAGTTATATAAGCGCTCGGTCACAAAAAAGATAAAAATGGAAGTAGAGTCTCATGTGCATTTGTATATACATATCCTTACATGTATCCTGAGAATGATTGGAAAGAACCATTGATTTGTGCTGAATAGTGATATGAAATACTTGTATATATATTGATGATATGAATGATTAAAATGAGTGACTGGATTGTTCTGAGATGAATTTATGTAATGCTTATAACCCTAATATGGTTGTAAATATGATATGTATATTGTGATTTGGTATACAAATTAAGTGATGTGACGAATGAAAATTGATTCTGAATAATGTGATATATTCGCGAAATTGGTTTTATATTCCTGATATTTATGTTTTGACATGAATGAGCACATCGATGATGGTTTACTCACTGAGTTCGCAAACTCATTAAAATTGCAACATTGATTTTCAAGTACTGGGGAGACCTAACTTCTAAGGCAATTTGTTAACAGCCTAGTATTGTCAATTTTGGAACTAAGAATGACTTAAAGGTCTGGTTAGCTGATGTATGAGGTGTTTAGTTAGAAAGTTTCTGTTACCATCCAATTTCATGTTAAATATTTTGTATAGAACAATAAACTCTCAGATGTTTTGTGATGTAGAAATGTGGATTATGAGATGTAATGCGACAAGTAAACTATGTTTGCGAATGAAATGGGAAAAATGATTTTATGAATATTGTGTGTATGATGCCTTGAATATGATAATGTGATTGCTCTAACATGCCATTCTTATGTGCTCGGATATTCTTTAGAATGTCAGGTATAAGTCCTATAAGAGTGGTACGTTACATTGAGAATTGGCCCCCAAAATATGAAAGATTTCATATGTCTCTTCAACAGTCTTCTCTCCTATAACTCCTCTTACTACATTATCCACTATATACTGACCTTGTTACGTTAATCCATCATAGAAGAATTGGTTTTGCGTATGAAGTGGAAAATGATGGTGTGGACACTATATTAGCAAGAGTTTGAAGCGTTCCCATGCCTCATGAAATGGCTCTCCCTCCATCGAAGTTAAGGTAGCTATCTTCGTCCGCAACACAAAGGTCTTTTGATGGGAATATAATTTTTCCATGAATTTGTTGTACACCTGCTCCTATGTGGTCAATGAATCAAACGAAAGGGCCATTAACCATACCATAGTTAGATCTTTCAATATGTATAGTAAGTATCTCATTCTAAGTTGATCTTCGTTCAAGCCATCCAAAGGTTATGTCTAGATAGTGTTATTGAACATCCGAATGAAGTTTAAAAGGTCTTTATTGGGAACCCTATAGAAAGATGACAACATGTTATGGTGGATGCTCTTTAATTCATAGTTTCTGGCTGCCTCTCCCAAATGTATGCATGAAGTGGTAGTACCAATTACTAGACTGGCTCCTTAATTACTGGCTGCCTTTCACCCATCTCTTATTCTTCAAGCTTGGGTTCCTCAAGATTGTCTTCAAAGCCCCTTTAACGTCCTCTTATTTGATTCACGTTATCAATAAAAAGGGTGAGTTCACTTTCCCAAGGTCTCCTTCCTTTCATAAATAAAATAAATACAACACTAAATTAGTAACAAAAACTACTAAAACAACTCAATGAAATAACATGACAAAAATGTATGCATAAATAGACAAAACAATCAAAATTAAATTAACTGTAAACACTAAACACCTCCTCGGTAACGACTCCAAAAACTTGTTATCTCAAAATAAGTTCTAAAAATACCTAGGCTATCCTACTCATAAGTATACGAGGCATTTGTAGTTGATTACCCAGGGTCATCTCCCACGGAAGTGAAATTGGTTCACTCAAATTAACTTTGAATAAAAATAAAAACAAATGCAATCCTAAACACTCGAGCCCAACTTGTTGAGAAAAGGTTTAAAGAAAATAAAGCAATTAGACTATAAAGGTAAACTAATTTAACTAGGAGAAAAAGCGATTTGATCAACTGATGTGGAAAACTCTTGAGAATTAATTTCACTAATTTAATCTCCTATACATGTCTAAATTGAAGTAATTGGATAATTGTCTTGCCAAAATTAATAGTTGGATTTTAAAATCAATTCAAATAACAATAATTTAACTTACATATTCAACAAGTTTATCATCCAAATTAATTATTAAACCCAACTAATACTTACCCAGTTAAGTTAATATATTTCTGTTTCATAACTTAAGTGTCTATAGTTTCTCATTCTATATTAAATTTCTTCTCTCGATCTTCATTTAATACCAAAATGATGCAAAGTTTGGTCATACTATTACATCTAATAAGCTTAGAAACTATAGCAAATAATAAGACAATAAAACAATCCCTTCATCATGCATAATCAACTAAATTAGCTATATTAATTCTCAAGAACCCTTTATGGAATAAACACTATTAATCATCTTCAAATACTTAAATCTCATAGTTAATAGTAACAGAGAAGTCTTAAAGTAATAAAATTATGAATAAACTGAAGTGAGCCATTGAATAACTAAAAAAGTAACTAATAGAGTAAATAATGCAACAGGTATAAGATAAGATGAGCAAACAAATGGTTTGTTTAGGTGAGGGAGTCGACAGTTGGTCTCCTGCAACCTACTCATGCTCTGGCATTGGCTCTCATCTTCTATCGTTGTTCACTCTTGCCCAGACGATGCTCACATTAACTTTAGCTCTCTGTTGTTCTTCTTCTTCACCTGACTATTTCTTTCTCCTCAAATCTCCACCTACAGCTTCAATTTGTTCTTTCTGTTCCAATCTCCATACCTTGGTTCTCTCTCATCCGACCGACCTCCTTTTCTTTCATTTATCCTTTCTATTTATAGGATGAGTCTATGTTTAGGTTTTCACATCGTCAACCCTACACATGACACGTAATATTAAGAAAATTAAAGAAAAATTTGTCACACCCGTGACTCCTATAGTCACGTGTGTGACTACCTTTATCACACCAGTCACAAGTGTGACTTCATTACATGTTTTAATTAATTAATGTTACATGCATAATTCACGTCCATATTCATTCTTTCATGCTTAATCTTTCATACACCATTCACAAGACAATCCATTTAACATGCATACAATACTCACACCATTTTCCCTCATTTCATCTCAAATTTAGATTAAAACACAAGAATTTGCAACTAAAATCAAAATATGACAACAAGAAAAATTAATAGAAATTAGGCATAACAGGACTAACTTGTAGCAAATTAGTGGCAAAGACGAAACTCAGGCTTTTATAAGAAACATATGTTCTACTAACTTTCTACTTTATCTCGGTTTTTTGTTATAATCCCAGGCAAAACAATCTTTATATTCCTTTAGAAGTTTAACTAATATATTCTTAGTTTTAGATCAACACTTTTACTAACAAATGCACTCTAAAATTCTCATAAAATACTTAAATTTATTTCTTCAAATGGTTCTTAATTTTGACTTCTAAAGTCATCAACATTTATAAGAGTATATTCAAAATCTTCAAATTGACCCTCATCTTCTATTGAGAATTCTTCCTCCTCAAACATTAGCTTGACATTCTTACACCCTTCTAGTTCTTCAAAATTCTTCATGATCTATTGCAATCAAAATTTGACTTCTACCGTCATAGCTATTGTAGCTTCTCTCTATGAAAGCCTATTCATCAATACCTTTACAACTGGAACCTTCATTGGCTTATTAACAAGCATAATGATAGTTGTCTTCACTAACATTTTCAACACTGATCTTATCTTTTCTTCACCCTTGTTCTTTGAACACTTTCTATAAGATAAATTTTGAATTTGAAATGGCCTCATTTAATCATCATAGAAGTTTGCCTCTACCACATCCACTTTTAGAACAAAGATTGAGAATCAACGCAAACAATTTCAACCTCATCACTTTCCAAATAAAGCAAAAGTTGATAAAGAGATAAAGGAATAAAAAATTAAAATAGATCCAATCTCTCCCTAATTAAACTTAAAAACTCATGTGTGTTCGTACTAAAGAAAGCTACCAACAAAGACTTCCTCCCTACTATGACAGTTTTAGGGAGAATTTTCCATACCTTAATAGTCTCCTTGGTAAATGCAAAAATAGACATTTACATCAGGATCAAATTTGTATCATTTTGGCTTAAATCTTCCTTTATTTTGATCAATATAATAATTATAACCGACTCATTATTAACCAAAAATCTTAAGATTGGTCTACTTTTATTATGGGCTTTAATGTACAAAGGTCTTATATGTAGAGCCATGCTATTGGCCATTTTCTCCAAAATTACATTCTTTGGTATTCTTAGACCCAAGGCCAAGATAGATACTTTATGTTCTCTCTTCTCAAGCAAGGGCTCTAGTTTCTTCCCATAAGTTTTCCTCAAAGAGGTAGGAAGCTTCATATAACGACATATGTCAACTACATTGGAATTTCTCCTACCATCAAGAATTCACCTAGACTTTCATCTTGGCTCTCAAATCGGGATGACTCCTTATTAAATATGGGATTGTACCTTTCCTTTATTTCATTTTACCCTTCACTAGTAGGTTTTATATGTTACTTGTTATTTTTTAAGTCTAAAGTGCTTTCCTTAAAAGGAACGAGTCTTATTAAAGGTGCCTTCCTTAGGATGAGCTTATCAAATGATGACTTGCTTCCTTCAAATTTGCTTTGCTTCCATACGATTAATAAGAAGAAGGCACCTGAGGTGGTACTAAAAATTAAGGTTGCCTACACTGAAAGCTTATAATTCAAGCATCATACCTTTAATTGAAATTTTGAGTGAACTATGTCTTATGATTCCATCCTACAATCTCTATTTTTACTGGATTCCAGGAATCCACTGGTTCTCCTTCTTAGCATTAGCATTCAAACCATAATCAGGAAAAAAAATTAGTACTTAAATTCATGATCAATGCCAAATGTACCTTTGCAGTCTTCAAATTCCTTTTAACATCCAATAAAAGTTGTAAATCAAACTCAGTTGCATTAACAGTTGCAATTGGTGGAAATGGATATTCATCTATCAATATGGTCTAATCAGCTTCAGTAAACAATAGAATTCCCTTATTGATCTGAACTTGAATAAAATCCTTGTATCCCTAAGCTTCAGTAAACAATAGAATTCCCTTATTGATCTGAACTTGAATAAAATCCTTGTATCCCCAACATGAATTTGTAGGTTGACTTGATATATTATAGTACTTATAATAGTTTGTTCCTAGAATCTCTTGCTTTATGGGAATCATATGTTTTGGTGGCAATGTCCTTCTTCCCAAAAAAGCTCTTCATATTTTGATAATTTTGTTGCCAGTTCATAAAATCACGACATTTTATACCTTGAAATTTTTTTTGAAGTTTATTATCGAGACTCTTTAATGCTAACTTCATACTTAGTCTTTGGGAGTGCAATTTGGCATCTATCCTCTTTCTCCTAAACTAAGCGATGAACATGTCTACATTCTCGTTGCTTTTTTAAGTAACTTTAGAAAAGTTAGCTATACTAACTTGAGATTCACTTTAGAAAAAGGTTTACATTTCTTCCCATGAAAGGAAATAATGCTTAGGTTACAAAGCATACTAGGAAAAAGACGTGCATGTCAAAGAATTTGGAAATAGACTAAGATTCAAATTGTTAAAATTTTCGTAATTGAATCCAGCAATGTGCTCGATAATTAAATGGCCATCTTGATCCCAAAAGAAAGTAAACTTAAGAATTCTGTAATCACAGGGATAAGGTTTCCTATGGCCAAAAGTTCTTGATAAGGTTTATACTTTTAGACGGACAATCTATCTTAAGCTAAATCCATATAGTTCTTGAATAGCTTCTCTAGCAGTTTCCATATCAATTTGAAGCCTCATGTATGGAGGAGCAACAATAAGAATAGGATTTGGTTTACAGCCAAAAAGTTGCAACTTAAGCCATAATTTGACTCATCAGCTTTAACTTCAAAACCAAATCTTTTTCTACCAATAGCTTGGGCCCTAACAATATATCAACCACTTCTAAAATTAGTGCACGAAAACACAATAGGAATATCTTCTCTTTTATAAAGAGGAACATATCTTTCTTCCATAGGAGAAACTGGAGGACGACTATGCTCACCAACTTCCATTACATTTGGTACAGTTACACCCGGGGCCGTTCAAAAGTCTATATTACTTGAGAAGGAGAATTATACCTAACGAATTGTAATATAAAAAAGAAAGCTTTTCCATTTTGTATGTCAACATCTTGATGGCTTCAGCAATAGTGGTCGAATTGGACTTCGACTCTGAAATATCATTTGCATAAACAACATCATTTCTTATTGATGGTTGCAACAATTTCAAATTCTCATCAATTGGAGACTTAGTCAAAGATAATGTTATCTTCTCCAAATTTTCAACCATTTGAGATACAAAGTTATTGTTCCCTACCACAATAGGGACTTCTTCCTCCAAAGCTAGAGGCATAACAACTTCTTTTCCATTCTTTATGTGATATCATGGTCTCATCGAATGTGCAATCATTTCTATGACCAACCTAAAATTTGAGCATGCCAAGGAGGACTTCTCTGAAAAAGCATTTGACTTCTAAACAATGATATAAGTGGGCTTTGGAAAACCTAGAGAATAGAATTCTAAGTTACTAAATGTGAAACAGTGTTAAGACTTTAAAATTTAAGTTAAAATGATAATTTTATTTTAGTAAAGGATGAGTAGAAAGTGTCAAAAATTTTGAAACAATGATAGGTTTTGAATAGTGTGATTATATTGTGGGATCTTTTGCGTTGTGATGTTAGTGTGTTTATATAACCTTCTCAAATTCAACTACCTTAAATAGTTCTCATTTAATCGTTTAATTTCCAAATATCCTCCAATCATGGCCATGTCCTAACTAACTGCCCATCAGTACACAACTATTTTATAAGGACATGTTAATTATGTTTCAACCGGACTTGCAAATTCTGGACTTCTTTACTAATTCACATGCTCAAGAATTTTCCAACTAATAAAGTTAACTTTTGGAAACTTCACACAATTGGGTCTTTTTATCTTTGGGCCAAATGAGCCAATTTTCATTTAAACTGCCGACAATATGTTCAATCCCATAATAGTATGAATAAATACCAATAAACAAGTTATAAGAAAATAAGATATTATGATCTAACAACAATGCTAAGATTTATTTATTTAAATTTTTGATAATTTAGATTTAAGTGGATTATATGTTCTATTAGTATAGAAATATAATTTGTCACCTACAAGTAGATTTTTTGGTCTGTCTTATTCCGAATTTATAATATAATACAAAACAAACTTTTTTCTTTCATGAAGATTTGGTTTTTTAATTTTTCGATATTTAAAACGTTTTTAGAGCTTATTAAATGTCAAAACTGGACCGAACCATGTGAACAAGGGCGTGCAAGGCCGGTCCACTTAAGACGGACAAAAGGGTAAAAGAAATTAGGGTTTCAAATATATAACATAACGCATACAGGCTTGTGAGGGTGTTCGCTGCCACTACCTTGTCTTGGTAGATTCTCTCTCTATCTCCAACTCGAATTTAGTCTCTCTTTAAACAAAATTTGATGCGAAGTTTGCTTTGCTTTGCGTTTAAGCGTTGTGGTCTGTTTTTGAATCAGGTGATTTGAGCTTCGGGGGTTGCTTTCTGAGTGTTTAATCTGTTGGGCAAGATGCAAAACGAAGAAGGGCAAAACATGGATCTTTACATCCCAAGAAAATGGTTTGTTTATCTTTTTTATGTTTATATAATGATATGGTTTTATCAGTTTTATGGCCGTAACACATATTATGGTTGGTGCTGTCGCAGTTCGGCCACCAATAGGCTCATCACCGCCAAGGACCATGCATCTGTGCAGATCAATATTGGGCATTTAGATACCAATGGCCACTATACAGGCCAATTCACCACCTATGCTCTCTGCGGTTTCGTCCGGGCTCAGGTTTTTGTTATCTTTTCTGATTATACCCTTAACTTTAAGGCGTTGCTATTTGGATGTTTACGTGTTGCTCTGACTAGGAATTTCTTTTTGTAGATTATGTATTGCTTAACAGAAATGAAAAGAGAAAAAACCTTCACATTGAACATGAGCATTCTTGTTTAGTTTGCGGTTGTTTATTTTCTTCATTTAGATCTGTATATTGGAGGTTTTTGGTCTGATGCAATATATAACATGATAATACCGTGGGATGCTCTTCATGTCCATGCTTTTGATTCAGCAGTTTGTTTAATGTGAAAATGAAGCAATCGATTAAGATTGTTTAAGAAGTATTTATGTGAGATGGTTATTGTTATTATAATTATCAACCTTGAGGAGTCATGGGATTAAGCATGACCTTTGCTAACCTTATGAGCAGTAAAATTCATAGTTGGTGGGTGGTGGTATTTTAAATAGTGAAGTTCTCAATCGATCCTTTTATTCATCTATTGGGTTCAAGAGGGCTGTTAAACGTCTTTAAACTTTCGGATGCATTCTTGGAATTGCGCTTAGAATGTAAGTTCGGTTTGAATCATTGGTAGATGCAAATTCAAAGTTTTGGGTTTCTTGTGTAAAGATTCAACATGGTGTTTGTACTGATACCCTTCATTGGATTTTTCTGTGTGAAAGAAGTTGAATGTCATGTTTATCACAGTGATTTTATTTTCCAGGGTGATGCTGACAGTGCCATTGACAGGCTTTGGCAAAAGAAGAAAGCTGAGCTTCGTCAATGATGAACTAGTATTGACTTTGTATGCCCTTATTTAGACAAGTTAAGTGCACGTAGGGAATGTGATCTCGATGTCTCAGAAACTGTTCTCTTTCAATTTTGGGAATGCGCGATTGAATTCTGGACAAATATTTTACATCTATGATTTGTTCGTTTGATGTTAGACTCCATCTTTTGGCTTATAGATTGCTTTTGGCTTGACTTGTGTTGCTTGTTGAGTCTTTAGTCTTAATACTAGTCCTTTTTTTATTTGGAGGAAACAATCATTTGATATAGTGGGTTGCTCAAGTTGGAGAAATAACAATCAGACTAGAAGTTATATCTGGTCCCCGCGAGTGGACCCTGTGGGCGGTATTGGTATCATTCATTGGAATGAATGGGAGGAAGAATGTTATTAGGATCGTAATGCTGTCTGTCTGGGGTCATCTTTCCTAGGCAAGCCGGTGGAAAAGCAAAAGGAAGAATAGAATTAATGTTAATGCATATTTTACTAAATCGATTGAAGTGGGCTTGCCTTTTTCGGTTAGAGTTTGATAGATAAACAAAAGCCCTTTCGGATTTTAATGCTGGTTCAAAGAGGCGTAGTTTCTTCTAATATACATATTTGTTTACAATAATAAAGCTAGGTAGCTATGGTGAATTCATGGTTCTTTAAAGTGATTAGATAATTTTATCCATTATTAATTAATTGTAACCATTCTGATTGCAATTCATATCTTATTCTCTAGAAAAAAAGCAGCTGCTTTTTCATATAAACAAACACGAGGTCCAGTCTATGGGCTGCTTTTTCTAGTTAGGTGTGCGGTAGAGCTGCTTTAAGGTGAGAGTGAGTTCCTTTTAAGATTTAAAGTAAGGTAATAATTGATCTATTCGTGCCCCTTGAGGATGGTTAAAGAAAACAACATATTGGTCAGAAAAGAAACCAAGTACATAATAAAATATTTGCTGGTGAAATTCTTGGCTGTATGGATTTACGTAAACTTGAAACTTTCAGGCTATAATTGCCAAACTTGTAGGGCGCTTACCACGCAATTATGTGCCGTACGACTAGCTTTAGAGGAGAAAATTGTACGTTCTTTTGCAAGACATTGTGCTAGAATAGATGAAAAGACAACTGAATTATCAAGACAAGTCTGGAAGCTGGTCTAGATTGAGGAAATCAGGCTCTTGATAAGTGGGGAAATTTCTCTCATATGCAAGTCGATAAATGTGGAAAATTCTTCTCAGTCAACCCAATTTGCTTTATCTGGCGCTCAAGAGGGGAGCTAGCAGGGCTTCTCCTTTTATGTATATAAGTTAACTCAAAATTCTCAAGCTCGAATTAAATATATTAATTTTATAAATATTAATTAAATCAAATTATTTATTTATAATCATTAATTCGTTGAATACTTATGTATTTTATAATAATTACTATTTATTCAATACACACTCAAAAGATAAAAAATGTATGTTCTAATATATTTTTCACTTTTTAGGTTAAATCAAATAGGTTATCTAGCAGTTAGAAACTAAGTTTGATTAAATTTAGAAAACTTTCAATTCCCCAAGTATTGTTTTTGGAAAAATGGATGAGAGAAGAAGTTGAAGAGTTAGCAAAACTAGTGTATTTGTGGGGTAACCAATAATAAAAGAATCGAAATAAAAAATAGGAATGAAAATAAAAATGAGAATTAGAATAGGAATGACATTACTAATTACGAGAGTTTGGTATGGTATTAAATAAAGTTAATAGTTATACTAATATTTGGTATTAAATATTAAAAATGATAATGGGATTTTTTTTTACTCATATTTAGTTATCATATAATTTATTTTGTAAATAATTAATTAAAATATTTTATATTTATAAATAATTAATAAAAATTTTGATGATTTATAAAATTATTAATTTTCAAATAATTATAAATTATTTTTATGATAAGAATAAATGAAATAAAATAAAATAATTGTCTAAGTAATTAATATCATCACACCCAAAATCGAAGTCCCGCAACAAAGTAGGGTCTGGGGAGGTCTGATAGTACACAGCCTTACCTCTACATTGTAGAGAGGCTATTTCCAGTAGACCCATATGCAGATGTGACAATAAAAGAATGATACATGTACAAGCGTAGATAAGTAAAAGTGGTACACTAACTAGTTTTGTAAATAAAATTACCAAAACAATACATAAATAAATAAACAATTTGAATAGCCAAAAGGATATACCTAATGGTGATTGGATCTGCTAGTACCTGATACGCTGCAAAGACTGCCTCTTCTTGTCGCTAGATCAATTAGGGGTCTTTGTTCAGAGGCTCTGAAGGTACGACAATCCTACGGTTTTAGACTATCTTGCGGGATCTTTCCCTAACACACCTATCCTATAAAACTAAGTTATAGGCCCGAAAACCTTGTCCTAGCCTTACAACTAGAACCGACTGAAAAGGACATCCGAGTTGGACTCCCTATACGGTAAGTACGTGACTCAAGCATAGAATAAACATCTCCTAAATACTTACTCAACTGATGTGGAGGAGCTTTAAAGGGTATCCTTTACCCTTATTCGGTCACGCCAAACTTTTCTATTACTAGCCACTGCTTCAGTAAGAGCCAACTCGGACATATTTTTCTTGATCACTTCTCTCAAGTTCTTGTACGGCCTCATTTTTCTTCTCTTGTAGTCAGTAATGGTTATATTCTCACAGCGTCGGACCGGAACACCTAAGGGCCTTCTGCGTACATGCCCAAACCACCTCAACTTGGTCTCCCTTAACTTATCGGCAATTTTAGTCACCTGTAGCCTGTCTCTCACCACCCTATTGTGGACCCTATCTCTTTTGGTAAATTCACACATCCACCTAAGCATACACATTTCTGCTACCAACAACTGTCTTATATGCCTATGTTTGGTAGGCCAGCATTCTGCCCCATACAACATGATTGGTCAAATTACTATTTTATAGAACTTTCTTTTGAGTTTTAAAGAAATCTTTTCATCACATAAAACACCTTATGCATTTCGCCATTTAGCCCACCCAGATTTAATATGATATACTATATTGGCATCGATATTTTCATCTATCTGAATGATAGACTCGAGGTATTTAAAACTCGATTTATGTGGTATGACATTGGTACCAATTGTTACCGACTCCTCCTGTATCATCTAGCTTCCTGAAAAGTTACATTCTAAATACTCTTTCTTGGACCTGCTCATCCTAAAACCTTTTGATTCTAACGTTTCTCTCCAGCATTCTAACTTAGAATTGACTCTCTCCTTAGTCTCATTCACTAGGACAATATCGTCAGCAAATAACATACACCATAGTACATCTCCTTGAATATGTTTGATAAATTCATCTAACACTAATGTGAACAAAAAAGGGCTTAAGGCCAAGCCTTGGTGTAGTCCTACACCAATAGAAAACGCTTATGTGTCGCCTCATATCGTCCTTACTCTAGTCAATGCTCCTTTATACATATCCCTAATTACTCTGATATAAGTCATAGGAATGCCCTTTGCTTCCAAATACCTCCATTGGAGTTCTCGAGGAACCTTATCATACGCTTTCTCCAAATCAATAAAAACTATATGCAAATCCCGTTTATGCTCCCTATAGCATTCCATTAGTCTTTGAAGTAGATGTATTGCTTCTATCGTAGACCTACTAGGCATAAATCTAAATTGGTTGTCCGATATAGAAGCAGCTCTTTGAATTCTCTTTTCAATTACCTTCTCTCACAACTTCATGGTTTGACTTAGTAATTTGATGCCTTTATAGTTATGACATTATTGGATGTCCCCTTTGGCCTTGTATATGGGGATTAAATTACTTATTCTCCATTCATCTAAATTTTTGCTTATTCGAGGATCACATTAAAAAGCTGAACTAAATTAATATAAAAATCATAATATATATTTTTATGATAATATTTTGATAAGAACAATATCATAATAATATATTGATAATATTATAATAATATCTCTTATTTCTTATTCTCATTATTTGATCAGAACTTATACATATAACCCTGCACCCCCTTAAAAATAAAAGTCCAAAAAAATAATTTTAACTATTATGTAAATTTTTTGCTGCCACTTAATAAATGGAATCATTGTCAGTAATGAACTAAACAATATTTTGTAGCCCCACTTTATTCATAACTTCATCAAATATCTCAAATAAAGTATTAGTATTTCTAACAAAGCCAGATGCATCAATAGATTTCAAAAATATTGAGTCATTTGTAGAATAAACCAAAAATTAATAATAGACTCTTGTTTCCTATTTGTTCAACCATCACACATGATTGAATACTCAAAAGCAACCTAATTCACTCTTCTTTCAGCCAAATAACTTTTAATTTCATAAACTAAGCAACTCAAAGGTTACCTCTTAAGTCATTAGTCGAAGGAGCTTTATATCTCGAACCATAAGAGGCTATTGCATCCACTATAGGCTACTAATAGTAAGACTGGGAAGCATTAAATAATGAACCTGTATCATATTACCATCTAGCTCCTGCCATACTGACATTATAAGCTGCATCTCTTGATTGCATTATACTACGAATTGAAGGTTAGGCTCCAGGAGTTGTTCGTGGTGTAAAAACAACTAGTTATCTGCCTTCTTCCTTCTTAACATCAGGCGCAGGTGTAACATTCACATCTTGCTGGCCTTGCAATGGAACGCTAGCACTACCATTACCACTTTCAACATTTTCACAATCATCATAAAAACCAACAAATGAACAATGAATTTTTACTATCATTTTCAAAATTCAACCTTTCCTTTCTATCTTTCTCATGCTGATATTCTTCAAGCAAATTTTTTATATGTCACTTCACTTTATGACTTACTTTTTTACAGGCTTCCATATATCCTTTAACTCCAGCTAAAATGCTTCTTTAATCAGGTTATTCCTCCACCTTTTAAATGCTTGTTGCAAAATAAGCAAATAGTAGGTTCTTCATACTTAGAACCAATGTAGCATGAGCCCAAGCTAAATTATTGTATTTTCCTGAAGTGGTTCAGAACTACTTGAACTTTCATTTATTTGTAAAAAAATGAATGCATACATCAAAATAAAGGACACATAATTTCATTATACAATATGCATGACCATCTTATATAATATAACTCATGCATCTCAATTTCAACGAACACATTTCACCACAAGTCAAAAACTAACAATTCAATTATTTAACAAATATAATTACACAAAACATATATAAACAATTTCCATTTCCATCAATCACAAAACATGCATAAATAATTTCCATTTCCAACAATCATAAAACATACATAAACAATTTACATTTTCGACAATTCTATTTCCAACAATTTCGAACAATTTCAATTCAAAGTTTCAAATATGAGGATCAAGTTGAAGGGTATGATTTACATAATCACCAAATAATGAATGACATATCTTATACAATTATTCATGCACATCTGTTCATAGTATGAGGATTAAGTTAAAGGATATAACTTCTTTGAAACTTATGGTTTTCATTTCTAACAAACCATAATATTATATCCACCATTTTATATTTGGTTCCTAAATATATAAGTTGCTTCTACAATTTTTAATCGATATTAATAAGTCTCAGTATAAGTGGTTGGAGTTTAGCCTACAATATGTTCACAATTTGGAAAAAGGTTCCTTTTGGGCACATCTACATCACTACTTTCACATATTATCTATGATAAATATTATGATAGCCCACACATATATTACCAAATAATTCAACATATTTTACATATTGGTTAAATGGAAAGAAATGGTAGTTTATGTTTCCAATTTTTTCCAATTTCAATTCAAAGTTTGAAACATTACAAAACATATATAGACAATTTTAATTTTCAAATTTAAACAATTTTCAACAATTTTATTTCTAACATTTTCCAACAATTTCAATTCAACCAATTACAAAACATACATTAACAATTTCTATTTCCAATATTTTCCATTCCCAATAATTTTCAACAATTTTGAACAATTTAAATTCAAAGTTTCAAACATCACAAAACATACACAAACAATTTCCATTTTTAAGTTTCCAACAATTTCATTTCTAGCAACCAACAATTTCATTTCCAACAACCAACAATTTTAACCATCACAAAATAATGAAATGTACATTAACTATTTGCATTTTCAACAATTTCTAACAATTTTCATTTCTAAATTTTTTACAATTTCCAACAATTTAATTTCTAACATTTTCCAACAGTTTCAATTCAATCATTACAAAAATACATAAACAATTTCCATTTCTAACATTTTTTAACAATTTTAATTCAAAATTTCAAAATCATAGAACATACATAAACAATTTCTTTTCGAATAACTAAAAATTTTATTTATAACAATAAAAAATTTCAACCATTACAAATTCACAATTCACAAAATAATGAAATATACATAAACAATTTGCATTTTTAACAATTTGCATTTCTATTTTCATATTTTAACAATTTCTAACAATTTCATTTTGTAACAACTTCCAACAATGTCAATTCAACAATTACAAAAACATACATAAACAATTTTTATTTCCAATAATTTCTAACATTTTTTTATTTCAATAATTTCCAACAATTTTTATTACAAAATATACTAATAATTTCCAACAATTTTCATAAAAAAAACATACATAAACAACCAAATACGATGGATTTATTTTTCAAATTTAAGAGAAAAAATACATCCAAAAAATTAAAAACCAATTTAATATCAGGTCAGGTTAGGTTTGAATTTGGAAATATTTCAAATATGGCGATTCTAGGGAGACTTTATGATTGTGATTGGTGCGGTGGTGGGTTGGTGGCATCAGACGGTTAATGGGGTGCAGTGGTGGTTGTCGGATGACCAGAGAGGGAGTGGTGGTGACGGTGAAGAAGAGAGAGAGCGAGAGTGTGAGAGAGAAAAAAATGAGAAGAAGAAGAAGAAGAGCAATCGGGAAGGGGGGGGAATTATTTTGATATTTTTCTATAAGAGAGAGAATGAGAGTGTAAAGTTGTGAGAGAGAAAATAATGAAAGAAGAAGATTAGCAGAGGTGGGGTCGTAACGAAATGTTTTTTTGAAAATATATTACTTTAAATTTTAAAATTTTTGTTAACAGTCGATATATAATTAATATTCTGAATATTAGCAGTATTAATACTAACTGAAACAAGACGGTACAGATTAATACAAGAACCTAATACGGAAGCATCCTCTCTGTACCATTTTTCAGCCCATACGATACGATTTTCGTAACACTTGTCCTAAGTTACTGTTTTCAAAGATTTAAGAAAAGTTTCATTATTTGCATGACCCATCAAATCTTGATTCCTAGCTTTATTAGAACCCATCAGCCCCACTAAACTGTTGCATGAAATGAAATCATTAGTAGGGAATTGGACTGTAATGGAGTCCCACAAGGGCAATGAAGACTTTAATGGGTTCAAAACAGTTTGATTGAGGTCAAAAATGTATTTATCAAAAAGGCGTCGTGTCTCTGATTCTGTACGATAAAAACTTGGCTTTCTACGTTACTTTTCCTTTGCCAGAGCAAATAAAACTATGACAATTAATAACCAATTGCCTTTGTGAGTGGGAGGAAAATATAAAACAAAGATTAAGAAGGAAAGAGGCAACTTTCAGAGTCATGCCCAAGTGCCAATTCAAAGTCACACGCGCAATCGGAAGCTAAATGGGCTTTGACCTTTGTTCAAAATATAAGAGAAAAAGATAATGAATTTTTTATAGTTTAACAAATTTCAAAACAATTTTTATTTTTTATTTTTTATAAAATTTATTTTATAAAATTTTGGTTAAAAATAATAAATCAAATTTATATTAATAATTTAAATTAAAAAATAAATCAAATTTATATTAATAATTTAAAATAAACAGATTTAAAAAATTTCTGAAAATGTAAATAATAAAAAATTATAAAATTTCTTAACTATATGAGGCTTATATCTTTCATCCAAAATATAATATAGTCACAAAAGTGTAGAGTATAAATGTTGTTTACAAACTATTATTATTATCCTTCAAAGCCACAAAGACAAAGTTATAACAAATCCAGTTCAGTTGTAAATATTTTGAAATATATGTAAAGAAAAAATGAATAAATTACTATTAATAAAAAAGAAATCCAACAGACATATAATGTGCCAAAATTGCAAACCCACTTTCTACATTGGCGTGGAAAATAAAATATCACAAACAACATATAAAGAAGCCACCATAAAAGCTCGTTAACCAGCCTTAAAAGTTATAACTCAAACCCCACCAACTAAGTAGCTACAACTAACTTTCCTACTTATTGGATAAAATACAAACGTGGGATCTATACTAGCGGCATCAATTCCATTGAAGAACTCGAAGAATTATTCACATAACTGAGCAGGCATTTGGGTTTTCATCACTGAAAATCTCGTCTAAATCCTGGTGCGGAGGCTGATTCGCCGTACCTGGATGCATATACGCGTATGAATGCAATGGATCACTGTAAAACGTACTTGGGTACGATGCACTATATCTAACGGCGTACGCTGAAGGGGAATAATGAGAGTACGGAGACGTGTCGTGGCGTGGTGGGCTGTTATTGGCTGGATGGGCATATTGGTCTTGACCTTCCACATGATTACCATGGGTTATATGACAGTAAGTGGCTGACCCTGTGCTTTCGTTTGCATTTTGGAAATGGTGGCCATTATCACCATTGCTGTTTTTCCCTTTGTGTCCATTTTTTTTCTTCTTTTCACCTCCACAGCCACCATCATCATTCTTCTTAGGGCAATCTCCTGCAATCTTGTCACCCACCGGCGACCGGTTAACAACCGCCGGGAAGGTCACTGTTTGTTTTAGTTCCTTAACTTGTACGCTGGATTTACTGGTCGTTGTTGTTGTTGCAATCTCACCAGATTTGCTTCTGACATGATGATCACTGTTGCCGCCATTTTTGTTGGTAGCTCCGCATTCATTTTCGGAGGTTTTAGAAGGGTCATCTACTTGTAAGACTTGAGCTTTAGCTGTTTTTTCCTCTTCCTCACCACCACCACCACCACCACCACCACCACCGTCCTCACCGCTTTCTTGGTCGCGGTGTTTAGTATCTTTGTTTTTCCCTTTCCCTTTTTCGTTTTTGTCTTTCTGGTCAGATTTTTGATCAGGCCATAGCTCAGCATGCTTCCCTGCTTTAACTAGTTTCTTGATCAAGATATCTGCATCTATGTTTCCTACCACCGTCACCTTCTGTTGCCTCAAATCTACATGTGCGCTATAAACACCTGCAATTATGGACGAGTGTAGTTCATTACTGGTGGCTGAACATTACAAACAAGAACAGAATACTGAAAACCAGGAATCCTTTTCGTGCTACGTTTAGATAATGGTGGGAAAAAATGGAAAGTAAAGGTAACTATTAACACCATGCAGATGAGAAAGAAGCAATATTGAAATCTTAGCTAATGGTACTTTTAACAGAAAACAGAGGAGAAACGGTGAGAATTTACACTCATAAAAGGACCAAAGCTGAAATGAACATAACGAATAAGAAAAGGTTAAGAAATTCCATTAAGAACGTACCTTCTATGTTTTTAAAGATATTGGTGACTTTCCTCTTGCAGCCTTCGCAGTTAACAGAGACTTTCAAAACCCACGTCTGAGCAACAGAGAAAATAGTATTAGAAGCAGGAAAGTGATTATTTATTTTTGCACAAAGATGACATGTTTGAATACTTGATTTACCTTGCACTTAGGAGGAAGCTCTGCAGCTGATTCTTTGGCTTCTAGTTTATGACCTTCTTCTTTTACTTCTGTAGCCATTACTAGGAAGCAGTGTTGGGAGGGGGATGGTTGAAGGAGAGAGAATTTGGAAATGTGTGGGAAGTGCTTCAGAGGAAGATTCACGTGAAAGCAAAATGCATAGAAGATTGGCACTTCATACTTGATTGGCAAGGAATAGTGAAGCTGCTGGCTGCCAATACTCGTTCTAAATCAACTCATCGACATGGTTAGCTTTTTCCCTTTCGACGGGTGGCTGTCAGCTAAGCATTGTAGTTGATGATTTTCGGCTTTCACTGAAAAAGGATAAAAGCTTACTCTAAAAGAAATCCAAACTCAGCCTGTTTATTTTAGAATAATCTGATTTTAAAAAGAAGTAGAAAGACGGTCCAGCTTGTCAGCATGAACGTAATGACTAAGAATTCTGGTTTCTTTTATTTTTATTAGCAATAATAATTACTAACCTTTTTTTTTTGTGGAATTTAAGTCTGATCAGAACAATCTAATTATGAATTAAGATAAGGTGCCTGGCAGATTAAAAAAATATCAATTAAAAAAATCTTTCAAGAATGTCATTTATTTTAAAAGGAGCAACAAAATTATTTTCTTTAATTTTAATAACTAACAATATTATAAATAAAAATATTATTTTAAAAAATATTTAATAATAATAATAATTAAACTTTTTCTTATTATAAGTTATATGCTTATGGGTGATTTTTAGATAAAGGGATTCGAAAAAGATCTAAATGTTTCCATTAAAATTTAAATTGAACAATCTTCTGTTATATCTTATATTTTATTAATTGATGCGAACTCCAATAGACCTAAAGAAATAGAAAAATACAAGTTCTGTTTTTCCCCCAATGGCCGCGTTATCCTTTATGCCATACTTTGTTATCGGTAGGATTTATACTGTTACTCGGATTCCTTACCTCTAGGCATATTAAGGTACGTGTTATCTTGAGTAATGTTGACATGAAAAACAAGGAGTTTTTGATCAATCTAGATGTAGAAAAAATTAATGATAACCAAAACTGCAAAGAGATGATGATCGAAAGGATGTAAGTTAAGTAGTGGCAAATTAATTCTTTGAAATAATTAGAGTTATGACAGCATCCTGTTCATTTCTTTCTCGGCCGGTACGACGTCTCTAGTGTTAAACCCCTAAGTTTAGATTGCGGGATCGTGCGAGTGTTGGCGAGCCTTGGCCAATGCTTGACATGTAAGTCGGCACGAGAAAGGCGTGTTAACCAGAGAATAAGGCGAAGTCTTGCGAGTTTGAGGAACTTGCGAAATAGGCGAGAGATGTAGGAAGTATCGGCGAAGATCACGAGAGTAGGTGAGATTCGATATACGTGGGAATGCGTAAACGCACATAGGCGAAAATCTTCGACAAGACATGAGATTCAGATGTGAGGTCGCACGGAGTTAGAAAAATAAGTAATTCGAGACACGAGGGTGCGCAAAGGCATGCAAGACCCTGCGAGGATGCGCGATGCGAGTGAGGAAATGCACATAAGTACTTGACTTCGGCGAGGCAGGTCGAAGGTATGTAAAATTTAGCGAGGTTTTATACTAACTCAGATTGTGGCTTGTACTTAGTCATAGAGAGATGAGACTGTACCATAAGTGAGTTTGATCATGGAAGATGGACTTGTCCATGGATGTGCATTAATGAATCTATGTGCAGATATGCCTTGGTGACTTGGAAATCACATCAACAGTGATGTGGCAACTATGGGTGATGTGGCACATGATGACGTGGCGAGATCAACTTGAAGATCACATGGGAGATTCATCAAATCTAAATGATAAAGACTATGTGGGAGAATTATCTGAAGATAGAGGAGATCTTCAAGGATATGGATGCAATCTTCCAAGTTGGCATGTAATCTTTTTTTGAATATATTCTGATGTAATGTAGCTAATTAAAAGGGTCCTAAGGGAAAGGGGTTGTCTTCCCATTAGTCGGTATGATGTAGTGTAATCTTCAGTTTATAGGATCAACTAAGATTGTAGAGATCCTTAAAGATCTTGAACTTGCTTTCCAAGCAAGAGAAACCTATAAATAGCTCATTAGAGTTGAGGGTTAAGAATTCAATCATTCAATCATTTACTCATTGAGAGAAATCACTCAAAGGAGAGAGCTTTGAGAGTTGAGAGCTTTTAGGGGAGTTCTCATTGTAAGAGCTTCGAGTAGGGAGTTCCTTATAAGGGCTTCAAGTGGGGAGTTCCTTGTAAGTGCTTCGAGAAGGAGGTACTTGTATCTTCTGTTAACATTTTGTTGAGGGTTAATAAAAGATTAGCTTTGGCTATGTATATCTCATGTTGCTTTCTTTACTTTGTTATAAACTTGTGTTATTTTGTGTGTGAGAGACACACTTTCAACACTTCTGTGCACGTGAGGTGTTCGAGGGCTAACAAAATTATTCGGTGACATTCACATGAGAAGGCTAAATTTTGCTTAAGTGGACTTAAACAGGATTGCCGTACAAAGGTGGATGTGACTTGCAATAAAAGTTCAAGTCCAAAGTAGTCCTTTATGACAACTGGTATTAGAGCCAATCTAGAGCGATGGATGGCGGAAGTAATCTGACAGAAAGGATTATCAGAATAGAGGCAATTCTTGAGTCTCTAGCCCCGACAGATGAGGGAGTAGTTCCTTTGTTGGAACATATTGCAACCTTAGAGAGGAAGCTTCAAGCAACTATGAAAGAGCTCGAGGAACAGATGAAGGCTCGTGAGGAGATGAGCTATGATCTGCTGGTGCTCAAGCGTGCAATGGTAAAGCACGAGATGGGTTTCCGAGTGGAAACCACTATGGTGAAGGTGTAAGAGCCACAAGTTTTCAATGGCAAATGGAGTGCTAAGGAGCTCGAAAATTTTCTGTGGGACATAGAGCAGTACTTTGTAGTGGCAAAGGTGATGGACTTGGAGAAGATGTCAATCATAGCAATGCACATGGTCGGTGATGCCAAGTTGTAGTGGAGAACGAGAACCTCCAATGACATCAGTGTAGGGAGACCTCCCATCGACACTTGGGAGAAGATAAAAAAGGAGCTACCAGATCAGTTCCTACCCTACAACACTTTATGACTCACGAGGGAATCTTTGAAGGGATTGAAGCAAGACGGCTCGGTGAGGGAGTATGTGAGGAAGTTCACATCGATGAAGTTGGACGTGCGAAACACGTCAGGGGAAGACAAGTTGTTCAACTTCATTGGCGGCTTGCAAGGTTGGGCATAAATGGAGCTTCGGACGTAGAACGCGAAGGACCTCCATAGCGCAATAGCGGCGGTAGATGCCTTGGTGGATCTTCAATTGGCACCACCAACTTAACCCAACGGAGAGGGTAAAAAAAATGGTGAAACTCGGGATGGAAAGGAGAAAGGAAAAGAGAAGGTGGGAGAATCTTCTCAATATAAGAAGAAGCAATCTAAGGGGAATGTTGTATGCTTCATCTGTGAAGGGCCACATTATGCTTAAGAATGCCCGAAGAGGAAGAAGGGCAAGGATTTAATGAACTCTATAGTCGCGAAGGACAAAGGAGGGAGCGATGAAGACGACTCGGGAGAAGGAGCCATCAACAACATCGCTTATTTGAATCTTATAAGCCTCATGGAGGAGCGCCCATACGAAAACAAACTCAACGGAAAGAGGAGGTGGCACGTGGGAAAGGTGCCAATGGAAAAGAAGGCTTGCTTTAGTCTTCAATAGTTGGCGAAGGAGTCTTTAAGGGAACCGCTCATGAAGGAGTGCCCACAGATTATTTCGATGAGGGCATTGAATTCTTCTAGTGGGGGTGGTTTGTTAGACCCTTAAATCTAGATTGTGGGATCGTGTGAGTGTTGCCGAGCTTTGGCCAATGCTTGGCATATAAGTCAGCACGAGGAAGGCGTATTGACAAGGGAACAAGGTAAAGTCTTGCAAGTTGGCGATCAAAACCTGAGAAACTTGCGAAGTAGGCGAGAGATGCGGGAAGTATTTGTGAAGATCTCAAGAGTAGGCAACATTTGATATGCGTGGGCATGCGTAGACGTGTATTGATGGAAATCTTCAACGAGACGTAAGATTCAGATTCGGGGTCACACAGAGTTAGAAAACTAAGTCATGCGAGACTTGAGGGTGTGTGAGAATGTGCAAAGGCATGTGAGACCCGCGAGGATGCGCAAAGGCATGCGAGTGAGGAAATGGACATAAGCACTTGACTTCGGAAAGGCAGGTCAATGGTATGAAAAATTTGGCGAGATTTTATACTAACTTGGATTGTGACTTGTACTTAGTCATGAAGTGACGAGATTGCACTATGAGTGAGCTTGATAATGGAAAATGGACTTATCCATAGACGTGCATTAATGGATCTATGTGCAAATAGGCCTTGGTGACCTAGAAAACACATCAACAATGACGTGACAACTGTTGGTGATGTGGCATATAATGACATGGCGAGATTAATTTAAAGATCACATTGGAGATTCATCAAATCTAAGAGATAAAGACTATGTAGGAGAATCATCTGAAAATAAAGGAGATCTTCAAGGATATGGATGCAATCTTCGAAGTTGGTATGTAATCTTTATTTGATTAGATTCTTTATGTAATGTAGCTAATTAGAAGAGTCATAAGGGAAAGGGGATGTCTTCCCATTGGTCGGCGTGACGCAGTGTAATCTTTAGTTTATAAGATCAACTAGGATTGTGGAGATCCTTAAAGATTTTTAACTTGCTTTCCAAGCAAGAGGAGCCTATAAATAGCTCATTAGAGTTAAGAGTTAAGAATTCAATCATTGAGTCGTTTACTCATTGAGAGAAATCACCCAGAGGAGAGAGCTTTGAGAGTTAAGAGCTTTTGAGGGAGTTCTCGTTATAAGGGCTTCAAGTAAGGAGTTCCTTGTAAGGGCTTTGAGTAGGGAGCTCCTTGTAAGTGCTTCGAGAAGGAGATATTTGTATCTTTTGTTAACATTTTTTGAGGGTTAATGAAAGATTAGCTTCGGCTATATATAACTTTTGTTGCTTTCTTTACTCTGCTATACACTTATGTTATTTTGTGCGTGAGAGAAACACCTTAAACACTTATGTGCATGTGAGGTGTTCGAGGGCTAACAAAATTTTTTAGCGACATTCATGTGAGAAGTCTGAATCTTGCTTAAACAGATCTAAGCAGGATTGCCGTACAAAGGTGGGTGCGACTTGTAGTAAAAGTTCGAGTCCAAAATTGAACTTTGTGACATCTAGGATGGGTTTTCTAGGAGACAGTTTTGTGCTTTTTCGGGACTTAGAAATAACAAAATTGGATTCATCTTTTACCTTCGTAAGAAAACAAAATGAAGCCAAATAAATCTCATTTTTTTTTCTTAATTCTACTTATAAATACAAATATAGACAAAATAATAACCTTCTTTTTGCCTACCACCTACTAGTAATGACCACTAAGAAGCCAAATCATGTGGAAAAGGTGATCAACCCATTATTTTTTCCCCAATCGATATCTCTTTGTAGTTTAATTCCATAAGGTTCAATGTCTTTGGCATCAGAAGGCTTTGCATAAACCTCCTTCTCTTTCTGGGTGAGCTCGAAGAACTGCTTATAAACATACTGTAACTTTGCTATGAATTCTATGGTTCACAACCTGGAATATCCCCTGTTCAGTGTATGCATCAGCTATCGGGCATGTTAGATTCTCTTGGTCAGGGTTACTAAGATCAATGGTGGGTATTTCAAGAATGGGTCCATTGAATGTTGTTATGGCAGGCTGTTCCTTCTTTGACCTAATAAATTCATCAGGTATGGAGTCGTAAGAGAATGACAAGGTAGCAATGGGTTAAACTCTCTTTATTATAGATATGGAACCAGACCTAGGAGAAACAACTAGCTCAAGAATCCCTGCAGACCCAGCCGAACCTAAGAAACAATTTTCATAAAATGGTAGAAGGCACAACACATAAAAAAGATAAAGACAGTCAAATATCAAGATTATGAGCTATGATTGTTCGAATATAACCATGATGAAATCACGGGCATAGTAGAAAACAAACAATTTTATGAATTCTGAGTGGATCTCGATAATTGAATAAACTTGAATAAAACACAAAATTGAATTAGAAATTGTAACTTATTTGTCTTCCCGTTGAAAAAAATCTTTGAAACATTTAGGATTGATCAATCACGAGCTGTTCAATTATCCAGCCTTTGATGATATCTACAGAGCAACTCTCAAAACTTGATTTGAGAGGAAGAAGACAAAGTGCTAGCTTCTAAAATGTTCTTCCTATTTTAAATAGAAAAATCATAAGGGTCTTTAATTAAAATTAAAGCTATTTAATTATAATTAAAATCAAATTCTAATTCTACTTAATCTAATTTTAATAAAATCAAATATCTCATATTTGATCTTCAAAGTTTCTCAAACTTTATAATTAAGTCCACCTTAATTAAATTAATTTTTCTTTCACAAATTGCTTTTTGATGTGTGACCCATTAGGTTCCTAAACAATTGGCAATGATTATAAATTACAATTCAAATTCTCAATTAGAATTAGATAAACTAAAACTTCTTTTAATTTATCTTTAATTATTGAATTAAATAATTCATAATTATAAATCATGATTGACTTCTAGCAACATGTCATGATTACCCAAATATAAGGAATGTCAAAGTGATTGACTTAACCTATCTATGCATGACTATGATGTATAATTTAATCCTTTCATCATTCAATATTCTAATTGAACAGAGCATAAATACAATGTCTATTCTTATCATCCAATCATGTTCGTTCTTGCTAATTAGTAATTGATTTATAATTGAAATTTGAAAATCACCTTTTTAAATGTCAATTCACTATGGCCAAAGAAATTCATAAATCATTACTGATCAAGAACAGTAGAATATTCTCTCTAATTACTTTAGAGTGACAAATCCTATATTGACTTACTCAACTATCTCCATATGGTTCATACTATATCCAATTACTACCAACTTAATTATCTTAGGATAATTTATAAGTAGCATCAAAATACATTAATTCTCACATGAGATACCTTGGTAATCTCAAATATGAGAATCAATTATACAATCATCATTATAAGATAATCTATAGACACATAAGTAATATTCCATCCGAAATTCTCATAATCAGGTAAATTCAGTGATTTATTATCTAATAATCACCCACACATTAGTTTAAGTATCTCCATACTTTAACTTATGAGATCGATTACTTTCTTCATAGAAAGAAATATAATGTGAGCTAGTTTTACCATTTCAGCAATATCTCATCTTGATGAAACTACGACTAGGAATATTTAGGAATAATATATAAGGGTAAATTGAATCTTATAATTATGATCTCATCATAATTTCAATTACACAATAATTATTCCAAGGATTTTACCTTTAGTATTAAAACATAAAATATTAATTAAATTAATACATAAAGATAAATAAAGCCTTTTCATTAATTAAAATAATGTCATACATTAATTTGCATCCAATTGATTGGCTACAAGGGCATAAACTAATAATCTCCCACTTGCATTAAAGCCAATCCCCTATGAATCTAATACCATATCCATCCATATGTCGATTATGTCTCTTTTGAGACAATGACTTAATAAGAGGACCTGCTAGATTCTCTTCAATGGGAACTCACTCCATGCTATGTCTTTTCGCTCCACTATCTCCCTGATCAAATGAAACTTCTTGAGTACATGTTTGGATCGTTGATGAGACTTGAGTTCTTTTGCTTGCACAGTAGCACCAATGTTGTCACAATATCATACTATAGGCTCAACAATGCTAGAAAACCCTCTAAGTTTATTGATGAACTTCTTGATCTAAACCGCTTCCTTTTTCACCTCTGACACTTAAATGTACTCTATTTTAGTCATTGAATCTGCAATGGTTGGTTGTTTGGAACTCTTCGAACTTACCACACCACCATTTAAAATGAAGATGTACCCTGATTGTGATATACTATCATCAGGATTTGACTGGAAACTAGTATGTGAATATCCTTGAACTCTCAGTTCATCTCCTCCATAGACCAAGAAAACATCTTTAGTTCTTCTTAAGTACTTTGAAATATTTTTCACAACTGTCTAATGACCCTCACTAAGATTAGACTGAAACCTGCTCGTTATGCTCAAATCTGGTCTTGTATATAGCATCGCATACATGATTGATCCAATTGTCAAAGTATATAGAATACAATCCATTTTATCTCTCTTTGTTTATGTCTTTGGAAACAAACTTTGTAAGGGAGAAATCCTATGCAACATAGGTAAGAATCCCCTTTTCGAATTTTCCATGCTTAACCTCTTTAGCATTTTATCTATGTACGTGGATTAGGACAATCCAAGCAACCTTTTTGATCTATCTCTATAGATCTTTATTCCCAAAATAGAGGTTGCTTCTCCCATATCCTTTATAGGGAAGTTCTTGGATAACCATATCTTTACAAACTATAGCATAGGTATGTCATTTCCAATTAGCAGCATGTCATCCGCATATAGTACTGAGAAAACGATTACACTCCCACTAACCTTCTTATACACATACGGTTCATCCACATTTTTGATAAAATCAAACTCTTTGATTGTCTCATCAAAACGAATGTTTAAACTTTGTGATGCTTGCTTAAGTTCATAAATGGACCTTTTCAACTTGCATACTTGATTATGAAATCTCTTGGATTTAAAACCTTTAGGTTGTATCATATACACATCCTGTTGTAAATTTCCATTGAGAAATGCTATTTTGGCCTCCATTTGCCATATTTCATAATCATAATATGCTGCTATGGCTAACAAGATCCTAATGGATTTTAGCATAGCTATTGGTGAAAAGGTTTCATCAAAATCAACCCTTTGTTTTTGTTTGTAACCTTTAGCCACTAACCTTGCTTTGTACGTATGTATATTATCACTTATGTCATTTTTTCTCTTCTTGCATCTAATAGGTACAATAGTAGCAGGTGCATCAACCAAAGTCCATACTTGGTTAGTGTACATGCATTCTATTTCAGATCTTATAGCTTCTTACCATTTTAAAGAATCAATGTCAGGCATCGCTTCTTTAAAAGTAGTAGGCTCATCATTGATGAGCGATACATTATCCTTTCCCTACTCATTATGTAGATCTAATCTAATGGGAGGATGATGTATTCTACTAGTTCATCGTGGACTATATGTCTCTTGAACTCTTGGTTATACATCATATGTATTAACTTGAGGTTTATGTTCCATTTTGATGTGAATTTATGGCTCTTGAACTTCTCTAAGTTCATCCTCACTCCTACTACTTTTTTTGAGAATAAATTCTCTTTCTAAGAATGTGGTATGTCTTGAGACGAAAACCCTATTGCTCAATAGGATGATAAAATTGATAACCTAAACTCTCTTTTGGATACCCCACAAATTTTCATTTATCTGATTTAGTTTGAAGCTTATCATATATAGCACGCTTCACATCCCCAAATCTTTAAATACGATAATCTAGGTCTTCTACTAGTCTATATCTCATATGGTGTCTTATCAACTGATTTAGATGGATCTCTACTTAGAAGATATATTACGGTTTCAATTGCGTATCTCTAAAAGGACTATATGACTCACTATGGAACGTACCATATCTAATAATGTATGGTCTCTTCTCTCAGAAACTACATTATGTTATGGAGTTGCAGGAGGAGACCATTGTGAGCGAATCCCATTCTCTTTTAAGTAACCAAAAAACTCATGGTCTAAGTACTCAATATGATCTTAGTGTCTTAATACTTTTGTCAGTTAATCTCTAGTCTAAATTCTTGTAACTTTTCAAAAGAGTTAGACTTTGGTTTCATCAAGTACACATAACCATATCTAGAATGGTCATCTCGAACATAATGAAATATGGGAATCCACCTCTAACATTTGTGGATATAGGCCCACATACATCTGAATGTATTAATTTTAGTAACTTAACTCACTAGCATGTTGTCCCTTTCCATTAAAGATTAGTTTGGTCATCTTTCTAAATAAACAAGATTCACAAGTTTCATATGATTTATAATCAAAAGGATCTAAATATCCTTTTCTTTATGTAAATTTGTAATTCTAGTTTCATTGATATGGCCTAACCTACAATGCCATAAATAAGATGGAGTTTGGTTACTTAATTTTCTTTTCTTACTATTTATATTAAGAATTAACCTTTCAAGATCTAACTCATACAAACCATTTGTAAGTAATCCAGATCCATAATAAACATCATCTTTATAAAAAGAACAATTGTTATTCTTAGTCACAAAGACAAATCCATTCAAATCCAAATAAGAAATAGAAATGATGTTTCTTGTAATAATATGAACATAATAATAATTATCAAGTTCTAATACAAGGCCAGAAGGCAAAGTTAAACTATAAGTTCCTACAGCTAATGCAGCAACTCTTACTCCATTGCCAACTCACAGGTCCACTTCACTTTTCTTCAACAATCTATTCCATGTTAACATCTGCATGTTATTACAAATATGAAAACTACATCCAGTATCTAATACCCAAGTATGTGGAACAGAAGTAGAAAGATTAATCTCAATTATAGACGTACTTGAAGAGACAGCTTCCTTAAGCTTCTTATCTTTTAGGCTAGCAAGATAAGATGGATAGTTTCTCTTCCAATGTCTGTTGACTCCATAATGAAAACATGTGCCCTTGTCATTGCTCTTCTTTTTGACACATCCTTTGGCCTTTACTACATTAGTAGAAGCCTTCTGTTTCTTGTTCTTGTTAAAGGTCTTTTTGTTGCTTTTAGAAGAACCAACAACAAGTACATAACTAGCTTCCTTCTTAAAGCACCCTTTTGTACTCTTGAACATGTTCAATAGTTCAGGTAACGTCATGTCCTTCTGGTTCATGCTGAAATTCATAACGAATTGTGAAAAGCTCAAACTTAGAGACCGCAGCACTAGATCAACGCTTAACTTGTGATCCATGACAAAACCTAATTGAGCCAATTTTTCAATATACCCAATCATCTTCGGTACATACAGGTTGACTGAAGAACTTTTTGTCATCTTGCATTAAAATAGTACCTTGGAGATTTGATATCTCTCTACCCTACTTTGTGTACAAATAACTCCTTAAGATGCAGTATCATAATAGATGCATTCATGTTGTCATGTTGCCTCTGAAGTTCAAGAGACATGCTAGCTAACATCACATATATAGCTTGTTCAACGTCACCAACATAACGTTGATATTTCTCCCAATCTTCATCAATTACATCTGAACAAGGTTATGATAGAGTAGCAGTATCAAGAATGTATAACTTCTTTTCTTGCCTAAGAACTATTCATAAGTTTCGTAACCAGTCCAAAAGTTGAGTCCAGTCAGCTTGTTAGCACCATGGTGCTCCTTAATGTCAGATTACTAATACTAATCTTCAAATTTAATAATCTAAAAATATAAAAGGAGCAAATATTAGTTTATATCCAAAATCAAATAAAATAAGGACTTTAAAATTATTAGATTACTCCTACTATTTTATTCAAAATAATAGCCCTCACTATTATATCGAAAAATTATCAAATAATTTCCTAGTGGGCTAGTTACGTATTTAAAATTAATTGGTTTTGAGTTTGTTCAACAAATCAATTAAAATTAAATTAGGTAGAAAACTACTTTTCAATCACATCTCATGTGACTCTTAGAACTATTAGGTGACAACTTTTGCCAAAATATATGACATATATTATTCCTAACCCTTCCTTTAAATCTATATGATCATGGAATTTACTCATCCAAATCATACAAATTTAGTTAAGTAGGACCCATTATAAATTAAGATAAAACATATCTAGATTAAAGTGACATTGAGTTTACTCAACAAGCTAAGCAATAAAAAAAATATATGATTTTATTCTCAAACAATGGAAGGCAACTGTCACGTTCCTAACATGTACTTAATATTTTATTGAGAGATTTAAAATTTCAAAACTTTCCAATCTTATCAAAAATAATATAAGCTCATTATATTTATAATTTCAAACATAATCTAATTATGAAAGAAATTATTTAAAGCTTTTTCTTGATTCTAATTTACTGATTTGATAACAAATTTAATTTAATAGTTCAACTTTTGAAAAATTAAATTAAATTCCAAAACTTTTCCTAATAAAAATTCCCTTTGATTTTTTCAAAATTTAGTAAAATACTTTATAATTTTATTAGGAGTATAAATTAATTTAATCTCTATTCAATTAATATAATATTGAAATTTAAGGTTTTAAAAAACATTAAAAACAAATAAAAAGGGATGGAACTACATGCCCTACTATCAAAAGGTGGTTAACTAGTGTGTGCAGTATAGATGCATTCCGAGGACGGTAGCTTCCACATGCTTTTGCAACTGCCTCCCACGATTTTTCCAACCACTTCCCACATTTCTCCGACCTGTGCTCTATGTTCCTCCAATTGCTTCAATCGTTGACTATCAACCCTCCATATCGGTGAATTGTCACTGCCGAGTTGTTCACTGCCTGCGTCAATGGGTGATTTTTCACCCATCGTGTTTCACGGTGGTGACGTCAATTAGTGGCGTCACTGATTCACAATCACCAGCGGCGTTTCGCCGTTGGTGAAACATTTCTCAAGTGGTTTTTAAACCACTAGTTTATATAATCTTTAAATGTAGTAAACACATACAAGGCAAACACAATAGTATAAATAGGGAACACACGTAGACATAAACAAAACAAGGTAGATGCAAATCAATTTGTTTTAGAATCCATACATAGGCATTCCAGAAACATAAAACACAAAAAAGAAAATTCCAGATGCAATCGTGCATAAACCTAGGCAGTGTGTAAATGCAAAATTAAGTTTCAGAAACTATAATATACGCATATACAGCACACATCATATGTGAGCATTATTGAATATTCCAGAAGCAAAATAAAAATAGTCGTGGAAACATTCAAAGCATACGTAAGCAAGATTACATAACACAAAAACAAGCTGCCCCAGAACGTATAAACCTCAGTCACGTCAATTATTTAAAATCAAAACAGAGAAGAACAGTCGCAATATAGTAGCATAAACAAATTCAAAATCTTAAAACCTTAATTTTTGATCAACATCAATAACAATCAAGCCTTTAGTTTAAGATAAATAATTAAGGGAGACTCTGATACCACCATTGGGATCCAACCGTGATCAAATCAAGGGCGTAGCGTAAAACAAAACTTTTTACAGATTTCGAGCAGATTTCTATAATTGAATAAACTTGAATAAAACACAAAACGAATTAGAAATTGTACCTTGTTCGTTTTTCTGTTGAAAAACCTTTGAAATATTTCTGATTGATCAATCACAAGTTGTTCAGTTGTCCAACCTTTGATAGTATCCATAGAGTAATTCTTAAGATTGATTTTAGAGGAAGAAGACAAAAGTGCTAGCTTTTTAATGTTCTTCTTTTATTTAAATAGAAAAATCATTAAGGCCTTTAATTAAAATTAAATTTCTTTAATTATAATTAAAATTAAATTCTAATCCTAATCCTAATCCTAATTAATTTAATTTTAATAAAATCAAATATCTCATATTTGATCCCCAAAATTTTTCAAACTTTATAATTAGGTTCAACTTAATTAAATTGATTTTTTTTCTTCACAAATTGCTCTTTGATGTGTGGTCCCATGAGTTTCCTAATAAATTGGCAATGATCATAAATTACAATTATAATTCACAATTAAAATTAGATAAATTAAAACTTTTTGTAATTTATCTTTAATTCTCCAATTAAACAATTTATAATCATAAGTCATGATTTACGTCTAGCAACATGTTATGATTACCCAAATATTAGGAATGTCAAAGTGATTGACTTAACCTGTCTATGTATGGTTATGATGTATAAATTAATCCTTTTATCATTCAATGTTACAATTGGATATAGTATAGATATAATGTCTACTCTTTTCATCCAATCATGTTCATTCTTACTAATTAGTAATTGATTTATAATTAAAATTTGAAAAAACCTTTTTAAATGTCAATTCACTCTAGCTAGAGAACTTCATATATCATTACTAATCAAGAATAGTAGAACATTCTCTTTAATTACTTTAGAGTGACCAATCCTTTATTAACTTACTCAACTATCTTTGTATGGTTCATATTGTATCCAAGTATTACCGACTGAATTATCTTATGATGATTTATAAATAATATCAAAACATAACAATTTTTACACGAGGCACCTTGATAATCTTAAATCCAAGGATCAATTATATAACCATCATCATGAGATAATCCAAAAATACATAAGTAATTTTTCATTTAGAATTCTCATAATCGGGTCAGTTCAGTGACTTAATCACCCATACATTAGTTTAAGTATCTCCATACTTTAATTTATGAGATCAATTACTTTCTTCATAAGAAAGAAATATAATGTGTGCTAGTTTTACCGTTTCAATAATATTCTGTCTTGATGAAACTACAACTAGGAATATTTAGGAATAATACATAAGTGTTAATTAAAATATTATAATTATAATCTCAACATAATTTCAATTACACATTAATTATTCTAAGGATTTTACCTTTAGTATTAAACATAAAATATTAATCAAATTAATACATAAATATAAATAAAGTCTTTTTCATTAATTAAGATAATGTTGTACATTAATTTGCATCTAATTGATTGGTTGCAAGGGCATAAACTAACATATTGGCCTCTCAGCAAATATCCTTGTAATGTAAACACCCATTACTATGAAGGATAATTAAGAGCAGGTGATATGGGTGTGTTAAACCTGTTGAGAGAGTTGGAGTGTTTTGCTCACTACAAGAAAACAACACAATTTGCAACGTTTAAAAATCATTACAAAATCTCAAAAAGCATCCCATAATATAATTTGTGATGTTTTAACAAACGTCATAAATAACGTTGCGAAATGTGGTGTATGTAAAAGGTTTCTGCAACATTTTTCATAAAACATCACGAAAAATACAAACATTCCGTGACGTTTTAATTAACGTCACTAAAAGATTGGGCTTTCTGTGACGTTTTATGGAAACTTCACGAAAAGTCACATTCTATGATGTTTTTTGGAAACATCACAGAAAGTTACATTCCACGACTATTTTGGAAACGTCATGGAAAGTCACATTCTGCGATGTTTTTAAGACGTTGTGGAATGTTGCTTTCTATGACATTTATACAAAAATGTTGCAAATAGTTGTATTTTTTTAATTATTATTTTTTTCCAAAATTTTGAAAATCATTTTAATTTAATAATTATTTTTCAAAAAACAAAATTTTTAAATCTTATTTGTTTAATAACTATTCAA